>JAUBNY010000972.1:542940-551440 GCA_032275445.1 Crypturellus soui | reverse complement strand
CCTGGACACAGTGCTCCAGATGTGGCCTCACCAGGGCTGAGTAGAGGGGCAGGATCACCTCCCTCGACCTGCTGGAGGCACTCCTCTTAATGCACCCCAGGATCCCATTGGCCTGGTAGAGGTAGTAGAGGCCTGGTAGTAGAGGTAGGTTTTAGATGTTGTAATGTGTCCTTTTGTATTTTGGATCTAGTATGATTTTATAAAATTACTAATTGAGTATCCAAGGTATTAGAATCTAAATTCCAAAGGAATGGCCATGTTAATTCCTCTTTGGAGGTACCAGACAGAAAATGCCAGTTACATCAAGAGGGAAAACTGTGATAGTTTCTGCAGATATTTTCTGCTGATTCAATACTCAGACATCACAACTGTAGCTAGTGCAGATGTTACAGAAACTCAGTGGTGATAATTAAGTGGTGCCTATCTTAGCCTTTTCTCATTGAGTCATCTTGAGAAACCCTTTCAAAAATTGAACAAGTTTGTGCTTTTCTTGTATCTAACAGCAATAGAATTGGTTTCTTCAAGAGGGAGGTCTTCTGAGGTTTTTACCAGGAATGTTTTCCCATGATAAAACCGGGATGTTGCCTAAGGAATCTGAGTTATGCTGACTTCAGCTCAGCAAGGGAGTTTCCCATGTGAAATCTCGTTTCACTATTTGAGATAGCATTCCTGTCCTGAGGCGTTTCTTTGGATAGCAGCAGGTGTCACTCAAGTCTCCATTAGGTGCTGAAGTTCTGGTCACGACGCCATTTCCTTATGCAATTATTCAGATATTTGTTGCTGATGGGATGTCTCATCAACATGGTGCAAATGCATTTGTCCCAGTCATTTTTCTCATCAGAGTATTTCTTTGATCTGACCTAAAAACAGAAGGTGCTTGGATGCTGAAATTGCTTTAAGGACATGTGTTTCTGATACACAGCATTAAAAAAACTCCCCTAACATTGCGGGAGTAGCTTGTCTTAGAGTGGATGCACCTTCCAAAGCATGTAGAGCCATCCCCACCAGATAGGTCCTGGTCCACTTAGGCAACACTGTCTGTAAAATTAGACTGCAACAGGAGAAGGGGGCTGAGCCTTTTGCTCTTGGGATTAGTAGAGATAAAATGCATTCGTAAGCATGATCCTTGCAAAAGGAGAGCTGATGTCAGAACTGGCAAGTTGTCAGTGTTGTGTCTCATATTCAGGGTTCCAGAAGCCAGTTTGGTGATCAGTGACAAGAACAGAAAGCTCCTAATTGCCAGCTAGGAAAGCATGTCCAAGTAGTGCTCCCATATTTCTCTTTCTAGGATACTTTGATAGGATAAAGTTATAATTCTGTCTTTAATGATGGCTGAGGTAACCATTGGGGTTTGAATCGTTGATAATCTTGAGGTTGGATGTTCCAGTTATCTGGAGATGGGACATCCAAGATCGCATTTTTAAAATCCACATTAAGATTTTCTTCTTAAGGAGAGAGAGGCTGTTGAGGAAGCACTAATTACATTTTGAATTTTCTCCAAAGTCAATGACAGTGGCCTCTAAATAATTGCAAGTGCTCACAGCTTTCTTCTTTTTTACAACTGCATTTTTACGTTGCTTGTGAACTTAAAGCATCACAGTCCCTCAGTGTCCAGGCTGTCCCAAGGCAGAAACATCGATATGGAACTGAAGTGACTTTGAGAACCACGTCCAGCCCTCTGCTGTGGCAAGCAACCAAACGCCATTGTGAAATTTGTTTTGTTAAAACTATTAAGATAAAGCTCTATAAGTGCCGTTGGCTCCTGCTACTTCTATTTTAAAGGCTGTTCCAAAACCTCTTGTCTCTATTTTGGGGTAATATTTATAATGCTTGTTGATCACTAGAAGGAGAGAGGCTAAATTCTCAGGAACAGATTTAGAAAGAAAGAAAATTACTCGACTGGCAAATTTCTCCCCATTAGTTGCAGATTGTGGACATACTACACTTCAGGGATTTTTGTTTACATTAGGCATTTACGTAGGTTTTCTTTGCTTAGATTTTTTTTTTAATAGTTTGAACTGAACTAAGCATTTATAGACAAAATGATTAGAAATGCTAGCTGTTTTTTTCTGTTTTTTTAATCAACTTTAATTTCATTTTCCACAGTATTGCAGACAGCAAGTATAACAAAATGGAAGATGTCCCATTATGATTTTGTTTGATCTATTGCAAATTAATTTAAAAGACTCAGTGATAGCTGCTGGGAAAATGAAGGCTTGGTATTGTTTGGCCAGTGAAGACAATAGCATGGCTCAAATAAGGGTTAACAATACTGCCCTTGAACAAACTGAATCTGAGCACAGTGTGTGTGTTGAGTTTGATTGCAAAATGCATGTCCATGGAAAAGTTTTTTATTTAAAACAAGTCAAGACCATAGCTTAATTATCAAAGGAAAACAAGAGGCACAAAGAGCTACATGTTTCTGATAGTGCCTTTTTATTTTTTTTTCCAAAATAGCTCCCTTCACACAGTTATCTGCATGTTTAATTTCCATGCATAATAGCAACAGTTATTGTTGTCGTTTGTTAAGAGAAATTAACAGATAGTAAGTACAAACAAACGCAAATAAGTCCTGAATAGAAAGGTGACAAAGAAGAAGGGATTTAATGTTAATTTAATGTTAATTATAACTGGTAGGAAGTCTAAGCAAATTATATTAACTATTTTCTGTATGAATGAAAGGGACATGTAGTTGATTTCTATGTCACAGACACTGCTGCGTGTTTGTTTTTTAATACAAGCGACTTCATAGGTTAGAAGTCTATTTTTAAATATAATTTATCTAGAAATAAACTTCTTCATGAAGTTTTGTGTTTTGATAATTTATTCTTTAACTGTTAAAAAACAAAAACAATAATAATGAGCTGTATGATCAGAATACCTATTTTTAATCGTAGAATAAGCCATTACTTTTATTTTAGGCAGAATTTTTTTTTCATCTCCTGTACATAGTGACCAGCAAGGTCCCCAGCTCTTTCTTCAACAGTGACTAAATTGACCTGAAACAACTGCATAAAGAAACGTGCTGCAAATGTGCTTGTTCCATGGTCATTTGGGTGGACTGCCTTCATGTGCTGTGTGTAACAGAACAGAGCAGTACCTTACAAGTGTTGTAGTGCTTTGATTCTTAATCATTAGCTAAAAAATACCAACAGGTGGCAGAAACCAAACACAGTTACTTTTATCGAGTGTTATTGGTGTGGTTTTCTATTTCTGAGTGTTCTGCTCAGCTGAAGCCGGGATGCTGCTCCCATGCCAGGCTTTGTTTTTCCAGTTGCACTTGCATTCCCTAACCGAATACCTTGCTGTCTGACAGATTTCACACTTTGTGGTGTAATAAATTATCTCCAAGTTCAAATGTAGTCATTTCATATGTTTGAGGTCACAAACATTCTCTTTTGTGCACAGAGCATCTTTCTCCTTACAGCTGAAGCTGTCATGCACTTGAGCAGAAGGGTTTCTGTGGTGGGCTGCATGGGTTCAGTTCTCCCTCCTCCCCCGTCCTCTGTGTAATTTAAAGTCCTGTGGCCAGATGTTTCATAGGAAGATATAGGTGCCACATAATAAGCAAACATAGCATAAACAGCTTTCCACGTAGGCATATCTTGGTCTCTACGAATGAAGCTGATGGCTGATACGTGCCATTTCATTATCTTTTCAAAAATGTTTTGATGTTTTCTCTCACAGCAGTTCTTATATGTACTAAGATATTTTGGTATCATGGAAGTATCTGGTGTCTGAAGATCTCAAGTTCTTTTCCTCAGTAACTTTTTATGTAATAAAAGTTTAATAAGTTTGGTGAATTATTTTAAAAATGCAAGACAATGTAAAAAAAAAAAAAAAAAGTTAAAAATCTTCAGTGCACATGCAAAACCAAAGCTAGGGACCAGCTTTTTGATTTGAGGCTCATTTGAATTCACTTTTAGAAGATCTTGAGTCAGGTCCAAAATTAGGACTTTTAATGATAAAGCATCTCCTTATGAAGTAGCTTAATCTTGATACAGCAACCTGCATCTTTCTAATGCAAAAAAACAAAAATACTTGTCATAAATAATTTGTGACAAGGAGAGTGGTACTAGGACTGCTGGTTTTAGCAGACTAAAATTACCTCCATGGAAGATTTGTGTATTCTGGGCATTTTCTCACCTTGCAGAACTACATATGTGATGATTGAAGTTGTTAGTATGCAGAACAAGGACACTTAAACATGGCAAATGGAGGCAATGATCATACTGTTTCCCAACCTGTGCTCAGATATTAAATGTCTCCTTATTTTGTTAAAGGAGCCCCAGACCATGATTGGTCTCATTGCAGAATCTGTTAAGTGAGTTGTTTTTTGGAGATGCTTTTTTCTTCCTCCATTTACTCTAAAGAGATGATAGGATGACTAGCTTAGATACTAAAAGCCTGATGAAATGAAGAGTGACTGTGTATCTTAATGCATACTTTGGAAATGTTTTTTTTTTTTTTTGTCTGCCTGCAAATGTACAAGAAAAACTGGAAGAGCTTTCTTGGGCATGGCAGTGAGGGGATAGTATTGTAGATACAATGTGGCTGCAGAAATGGTGAAAACAGACAGGTTCTAGAATCTGGAAAGGTTTTGGAATAAAGGAAGCTATTCAGAAAGAATTTAAGGTTTTCTTAAAACAAACAAAAAAACCACCTTGAATCAGATTGCTAGTGCTTTTAAAAAGATTGTAGGAGAATTATATTTTTAAATTGGAGAAAGTAGTAAAGCTGGCAGGTATGAAAAGACACAGTGTTCAGATTTTCTGTTATCTACTTCTGTAATGAAGAATCCATGAAAAGCCTTCAAGCCTGTGTACTCCAATAAACAATAGGAAAGAAATGGGCAATAATAATAGTAATAATAATAAAAAAAAACCCACAAGTTTTAATGGTAGTTTAAGTGATGTTCCATTTTAACAAGATTTTGAAAAACATCACCTTAAATCCGCATGCGCCTCTGAACAAGTTGCAGTGTTAGAAATAAAGTAACTAAAATATGTAATTTTGGTGACATAATCATACTGAATAAGAGCAATGAGTTACTGAGGTTAAAAGGAAAGATACAGTTTGGACCATGCTGGTGAGAAGAGAAAATTCAAGTTGTGTATGAATCAGCTCTGTCAGAAAGTCAAGATGTTTATGAACTAAAAGCAAGGATGAGTGCGTGGTCATAGGGTTGTGCTGGTGGCTGCACAGTCAAAGCAGCTGTGGGGACTGTAGGCCCTGAGTGAGGCTGTCCAAACTTGAAGGGTTCGAAACACGACAATAATTGGAAATTTCAGTCAGCATCATGGAGATTAGATAGAAGTTGTTGAGAGAGCTCCTTAAGGAGTCAACGAGAAGGGAAGCAAGCAACTTTTTGAGTTGTCCTCCTTTTCATAAAACTTTTGTCTAAGTGCCTGCAAGCGTACTGTGTTTAGATTCAGTTTCCTTGCAGGAGCAAGAACACCAGGAGACTGGAAGTAGACTTGAAAATAAATGATCATTGTGCACAAGCAGAAAGCAACAGCCGAGGTATGTGATACCCTCAGATCAGTGTGGGTTGGCACTGCTGAGCAACTCAGCAGGAGCATGAGCAGGGATGGTTTGAGAAGCGTGACAGAAAGCCCTTGTGAAACCGGGTTGGCAAGTCAGTTAGCAATGAAAATCTTTGCTCATTAATTTTAAGTGATGAAGATGCTAAAAAAAAAAAAATCCTACGTTTGCCTACAATAGGTGTGTTGAATAGTGCCATGTAAGAATAGGTTTATAATAAACACCTTTATGAAAATATCTTCTTATATTCTTCTCAAATGTTCGGTAGTGCTCCAGGTAAATGAACTTGAGAAAATATCCTTACGTTTTTATATAAATTCATGTTCCTTCAGCATCTTGAATACAGTATGCCACACAGGTTTCATCTCCCTCTCCTTTTCACTCATTTTTCTCCTCATCATCCTTTTAAAAATGAACTGGACAACATTTAGAACAGGGCAGCAAAGGTGGGATTTCCGTGTGAGGAGCAGCTAAATAAATTAGGCCTGTGGTTTGGAAAAGATCTTGAGTGCAGATCATGCGATAGAGATCTACAAAATCATGAGTAGCATGAAAAAGGTGAATGTAGAGTGATTATTCCTGGTCCCTTCCAAGGTAAGGACTAGAAGGCATTAAAAAATGTTAGTTGTTTTGCAAGATGTTGTAGGTGCTAGAAGTTCACATTGGTTCAGAAAGCAGTTGGAGAAATTCTTTGGGGTGAAGGGCTACTGAATATATAAAAACCCCTTGATGCAGAAGATGCTCGAGTCATCTACCTGTCAAACCTGGAAGAATCTTCTGGAAAAATATTAGTGTATGTTTAGTATCTCTACTGGTCATATTATAGACAGGATGTTACATTAGTGTAACCTGTGGTTAGACTTGGTACGAAAGATGGCTTTACATCCTCCTGATCCAAGAAGCATTCTGGTACCCTGAGAGATACGCTTTGCATTGTCTGTCTGAGTTCACGTAGAACAAGCTATTTGAGATTTTATTTCGTTTTAACAGAACAAAAAAATCCTAAATGAGTCTAGTTTTGTTAAAGTCCTAGTATCTTCCTAGGGAGAAAAAAAAAAGTATTTGGGCCTGTCACAAGGAAACCTGAAAAATAAAATGGTTTTGTAAAACCTTTTTTCTCTAAAGCAAGGGAATTGCACTTTAATTAAAAAATAATAATTTATTGTAGATCTCTGGAGCTTCTTAGCTTTTGGTCTGCACAGTTGTACAGATTTGTTTTGTTATAGATTAGTGCTGTGTGAATTGGAGAAGAGCAAAGATTCTAGTATATCTCAAAATGGAGATGACTGTATGCGTAGAATGTGGGATTTGAACCACAAAATTTTCAATTCTGTTCTCAACCAGTGATTATGTTACCTTAAACAAAGCTCTTTGTTTCTTTGTTCCTAATTTTAGATCTTTGCAATGCATATTACAGTATCGGCTTCACGGAAGACGGTTTCTTCCTTGAGCATGATTCATTGTTTGGATGAATTGAAAAAAAAGAAGAATTTATAGTAAAAATGTCTTTTTCCTCTCCTACTTTTTCTGCAGGGTTGGTTAGTGTGTGAGGAGCCAACTTGCCAGAATCGAACCCGTCGACTTCCCCTCAGTTTTTCCCGGCATGGTCCTATATGCCAGGCCTGTAGGAAGGCTGTTTTAAGACCAGAGGTGAGTGCTTTGGAATGAATCTTTGCTAACAGTGTTGGGCAGAATTCTCAAATCTGTTAACTCTGCCTTTCAAAGGTAGCAGGTTTAAGCATGATTTCTTCATGCCAATATTAAATGAGATTGTGTTGTGCTCATCTTTACTCCCTGTTTAAACTACGGCATCACTGCTTTGGAAAGAGCATTCCAAGCAGCTGCTGTGTTTGGAAATTTTCCAGCTGACCAACATTTGGCCAGCAAACTAGAATTTGATGGAGTGTTTCTGCCAAAATACAGGTAAATTAAAAGATGAACAAAAACAACCTTGCAAACTAAAACCATAAAAAAAAAAGAAAATCCTGCTTTTCTGCCATCTGGCTCTCATTTGACTGCATTTGATGCTTAAGGGGCTGGAAGTCTAAGCTGTGATGCCATTTCTGTGGGTACACTAAGGTAAGTATTTTCAGAGATGAGAAGTTCTAGGTATTGCAACTTTCTCTTGATTGAGGCTTCATACCTAAACACCTGAGCGAGATGCGCTGGGCTTCCAGATTTCAGGAGTGCGTACTCCATCCTAGATGAGCCTTCAATGCTGAGACAAAAGGAAGCTGGTTCTGTTTCATATTGTGAAATTCTAGTGAAGATCTTATATTCCTCTTAGGTAAAGGAGAGAAAATTGAATTTAACTTTTGGATGTGTTGACTTTTTCCAGAGTTTTCATGTACTCACTAAAGTGAAAAATATTTCATAAAGACAATGGGTAATCTTCCATCGGGCTTCATTTTTGCTTGTAATAAATTATCTGAATTTACCCTTACTTACATAATTTATAAAAATCAAAGGCTTTGGTGTTGGGGTTGAGTGAACCCTCTGAAAAAGATGGCATTGTTTTACTTGCCAAATGGTTTTCTTTTTTTTTTGCTCTTTCTTGGTTAGTGCTGGAAATCTAAGGAATTACGAAGGATGTCAAAAAGATGAACTAAAAACTATTTTCTGCAGAATGAGTGGTTGAAAAGATAGGTGTTTTTGACATAATGATACCTTAATGTTAAAGGATATAAGAAAATCATATAGAAGGTAAAAACTGAATGGACATTTCCAATCTCTTAATACAGGAATGATCTCTTAAAACAGGGGATATCGCATACAATTAAAAAGGAAGAAGAGCAAAGCCAAGAGAGTACAACCCCTTCTTACCTTTGTCATTAAAATGAAGCTCAAACCAGTGAAAAATAGGCAGAAGCTTATATGGGCACTGAAAGTCTGCAGATTTGTTGGTTGATAACAGAAATTTTAGAATAAATGAGGGCTAAGTTTTAAGTTTTTAATT
>JAUBNY010000972.1:535440-537940 GCA_032275445.1 Crypturellus soui | reverse complement strand
CACCTAACAGAACAGTTTATGGGAACTGTAAATAAATAGTTTGAAGTTTGGTCAGTGTCCTGCTGCCATACAAGATTGTTGTTATCCAGCCTAATCTAGACTTCCAGGCAGCTTTCAGCTTTATCCTCCTCCTGAATAGCAAAAAAAAAAAAGAAAAAAAAGTGGAAACTCCAGAGAATGAACTAGCTATGGTAAAACCGAATTTTCTCCTTGAGACAGCTCTTCTGATTAGCATTACCCTATATGTAGTTATTTATTTTTGACTGAGCAAATCTTTAACTAAATAAATAAAATTTACCATGGCCACTCTTTTTCTTTCAAAAACATATTCTTGGACTTACTGTAATATTTGCTTGTGCTCATACAGATCTAAACTCAAGAATTAACAGTTCTGAACATATTTCATTAATATCAAGTGCATCAAATTACAAAAACTATTATTGATGGCATAATATATGTAATATAATCCTAAAACTTTATGAACATAGTGGTGCATTCTTTTAACAGAAAATTTCTATTGCAAACCTGCACAGAGGAATGAACATACAGTTCAGTGGGCAATGTAAACTCGATTTGTAAATTCTGAAAAGTTGTTCAGAAAACAGAATGAAGAAAGTTTGCTTTTTGTAAAAACTTTAAAAATGAGGGAAGTTCTCAGCGGTTCCAATTGGATGTATTTCACTCTGTTGATCTTGACATTTGAATAACCTTAGTAGAAGTGTGTGGATTTATGAGGGAGAACCAAAATCTTCTGGAGTTTTCTAGTGAAGAGCAGAAGGTGAATAGTAGCATTCCCAAAGAATTCCCTTAGTAGCTTTTGGCTCAGGCGTGCTCTTCATTACCTTGATGCATGTTGTGGACATGATGTCTACCTGCCCAATTTTGTGTTTGACCATAGGGATTGCCATACCTGTAAAAACAACTGCCTTGCTCTGTGGAATTTGAATGAGCTCTTATACCTCTGTGTGTGTATGTATGTGTGTGTATATGTGTATTTTTATATCAGACATTTAAAAATAACTTTGGGAAGAATCATTTTTTAAATGTTCAGTGAGAGTTCACTGATTATGACTTAGTATTTACCAGTAAGTACATTTCTGTAGATGTCCTGGCATCTTATTCATCTTATAGACATGGCTAATAAGCCAATCCATCTTTCCAGGGCCAGAAACTTTGAGAGCTACATTTTTTTTCTATTGCTTTTTCTAAGTGTGGTTATTAAATGATCCAAGAGCATCTGTATTAGGCAACCTGTTCTTTCTCTGCTCAAATGGAATGCCCTCATCCTTATTTATCTTTTTATTCCCCATAATTTGGGCACTGGGGTGCTGCATGATGCTACTGTGAAGGATAAGGTCATTTTTCCCCCATCTTATTTTAAATTACATGATTGGCATTTTTGTTGTATGCACTTATTAGTACTTTCTCCATTCCTAAGCTTCAGGTTGTGTTTTTGTTAGATCTCCTTTAGATCCCAGAAATACAACTTTAATACCTTTACAAATTATATGTCTTACTTTTGTATGTTCCCTGTAAATTGTATAATGTTCAATTTCCTACAGGCTTTTTGTACAAACTATCTGAGGCATATTTTCAAAAAAGGGGAGGGGTTAGAGACTCAGTTGAAAGTGGAATTGCCAAAACTGCTGGGAACTCATCTGACATTTCTGTTAGATTTGGGGGAAACCTGACAAATATTTTTTAATCCGCTGCCATTCGAAGAGCTTGTTCTCTGTTTCTATGCTGTTGTAGCAGTCACACAAATTTGCCAGTGAGTCATTGCCAAAGCAGCAATCCACTAGTAAGCGTTTGAAGAAGGAGCTCTGAGGACAGCCAGCCTCATGTCTACTAAAGGTTTTATTATGGCTGGATCACCTCCGAGTTTCTCAAAATTACATGTCACGACAGGCAGTGGAGAAGTGATCTACCTAGCTGCTGAAACCTGGCTTCTTTCCCTAGCGTTACTCTGGATCCATGAGGTGCATTTGGCTGCTACCTAAAATTGCCTGTTCAAGAAAGCCCGTTACAGGGGGGTCATGGTGCAGTTTCAAGATGGCTTCGTTTGGTGTTTGATGAAAAGTGATGAGATACCTGAAAAGGAGGGGGAAATCTCCGTGATTGGGGGTGGTGAGTGGCTTCTAGGGAACGGCAGAGCACAAAGAAGATTTTCAGAGAACATGGAAAAGTGCGAGAGGAAGTGATTAGTTTTTTTAAGTCAGAATTAAGAGTTAACATGCATTCTGTTCTGGTTGGAGTAGTCTTTTTGTATGCATAGGTAAGTGGCAGTGATATTTATCTAACGTTAATATTTACAATCTTCAGTAAAGGCTACAGTTTTCTTTCAACTGGATTTCTAGTGTGCATCAGATCCTTCTTTTAGTAGGGTTTGATCTGAAAGTTCACTTCTTTAAATGGAAGCTGGCATTTTTGAGAGGAACACCCTATTTTTTTCTGACAAATGGAGATTGATCAAACGCTTTTACAAACATTGCACCGTGCT
>JAUBNY010000972.1:528184-534906 GCA_032275445.1 Crypturellus soui | reverse complement strand
ATGCATTAGATTTTTTCAGGGAAAAAGTGGATTCTGTCATCAAAGAAGTTATGTGTCTCCCTAATGTAAAGTTGCTAGTTATAAATCACTGGCCTACTACTTGGAGATATGAGTGAGGAAAAAAAATCTAAATAAGCAAGTTTATCAAAAACCTTGAAATGATGAACAGGTTCTGATCGTGGCTAAGGAAGGTTTTGCACAGGCATGTTCATTGCATCCTGTGACCACCAGCAGGTTTTTTGTTGGTGCTGCAGGGAAAATATTTGTTGAACTTACTCTCTTAATGAGCAGTATATCCCAGAATTTACTCAAAAATATAGCACATTAGATGCATGGTTTTACTGTGAGGCTTACTTTTGCAGGCACAGTTTCTGAGTTTCTTACAGGTTTTTATTTGGAAGACCTCTCAAAGCAAGATCTTTTCTTGTCAGGTCAATTTCAAATCTCTCATATGCTTTTGTCTTTTTTTTTTTTTTTTTTCTTTCTGTTAAACATAGTTCATGGTTAATATTTGCCTTAGTATTTAGTACCAGGGAAAAGAAGCCTGATGCTACTGGTATCCATCTGCATGATTTTAAAGATATTTTTTATTGAGTTTGAAAGACTATGTTATTCTTCATTTCATTTTCTACTTTTCATTTGAGTTTCATGTCAGATTCTTTATCAGTAGATTGTGATTTTGTTCACATCTTCAAAAGTGAACACTGAAACACTAATATGACCAGAGTTTTCTGTCTAGATAGACATTTAGCTCCAAGGCAGGAAGCAAGAACTTGTAGCCCCTGAGTGAAGGGCCTAATCCAGTAGATGGTCCTAGGATATCTGATGCCTCCTCTGCCGTAAGCCGTATTTTTTTATTAACACCCAGCACTGCTTTTAGATGCCCCAGCTTTATAACGGGGACCTACCAGAAGGCTTAGAGACTTTTATCTAAAGTTACGCAACTCTTTGCCGAAACAGAGGTGGAATGCAAGTCATTTTTGTCTAATGCTTAATTTATCTCTGGTAAAAGATGATATAATGTGAAAATCACTTTTTGTGACTTTCTCTAAATAGGTAGCGTTTTATGCTTTTACCTGGGTTCAGCAGAGTTTTTGGTGTCTAGGGTTTATACTATCTCCAGTAGATCCATAATTCAGTTTTCACTTAGAGTGATTTTGCTACAGCGCCTTCTTCGTGATGGGGAAAAAATATTCCCAAAGTGTAAAAAATATTCTTAGTTTGTAATTGGAGCTCTCTTCATCAAAGCTGAGCATTGTACAGGTCCCTGGAAGCTAACTCTACTCTGTTTCAATATCCAATACCAATTTTCAGCAATAAAAGACCTATGCTTTTATGTAAACTGGGATCTTTAAGTTTCATGTAAAAATAACTACTTTGAGAGGATTCCGCCCCCAAGACCATTTAGAAAATAAGTTACCAGTCACTCTCAGTACAGAAACATTAAGCTTTAGTACACTAGAGATGATTATTGAAAAATTACTCAGAAAATGTATATTTGCTTGTAGGTTTTTTTTTTTTTTTTTTTTTTTAAGTTGGCCGACAGCTTTAGTCTTCATTTGATGGGAATTCCTTGCTCAGAAGTATACTTTTTTCAAACATTTTGTTTAAAATTTATTTCTCAGACCTTTATATAAATATAGATGTTTGGATTAATTAGCAATGTATAGAGTAATTTTAATAATAAACCAATAAGTTGATCCATAGGAGGATAGCTCAGCTATCAGTTTTGATTGCTTGCACTCATGAGAAACACGGAGTCTCTCTGCATATAATAACTAGGGGAACTGGAAAAAACAGCAGCTTTACTGCTTCCCTACCCCACATTAAGTGACCAGTTAACCATTATATTATTACCTGATATTATTAGGCACAGAATAATTAACAGTAATGAAAACTAACTACAGAAATTTTGTATTATGAGGACCTAATTTTAGTAAGTTGTCATTTTGATTGACATTTACTTTTTTTTTCTAAAGTGTGCCACATTTTATCAGTGGAAGATAAAACATAGGTCCAAGTTTCCATAGTAGAAAGGATAAAATATGACAGTAGAAGGATTATAGGGATTATGATTATTAATGCACTACAGAGCTGACTCTGTCACAGCTAGTAAGTTCATTGCAGTTTGGTTGTGTATGTGGGGAGTGTCCTATGAAAATGAAAAGACAATTTAGATAGTTTGCATAATTATTATTAGGAGGTCATTTTTGGATTGGCATGTGTGTTAATTTAGTAATGCATGAAACAGTAATTTTTAGACATATTTGAGTTTTTTAGAGTTTCTGAAGTTCTTCAGAATCTGCAGTCTCTTGCATTATTTGTTTTCATAAGCACACGCACAGTATTGACCTCGCCAGTTAAGGCAGCTGATAGAATCAAAACCTGAAGGGCTTAATCTTTGCTTGTTCTTAGGTGGATTAATTTCTTTTCTTAGTGGATAATCCCAAGGCTGGTGTCTTTCTCTCCTGTTTGAACCTGGGAGTTGTGGGATTGGGAATTATGGGATTCAGGATGGAAGCAATGTGATTTCAGATCAGTCCAGAAAGTTGACATCAATAACAGTCAAATGATAAATGATCATTTGATCAACAGCTGTACGTTTACAGCTGTTGTTTAAAACTGGTGTTATTCAGAGTATCATTAAATTGGTAGACAATACTAGAAATATTTGTCATTAAAAAAAAAGAGATGTCTCAAATTTAACATACAAACTGGTGTGTACTGAGTATTGACACAGGAAAGATAAAGATGCTCATCTTGCTTTGTCATCACTGTAACATGTTTCTTTAGCATATGCTACAGTGCTGTTCCTCTAAAGTCTGTGGGAGCTGCTGAGGGACGTGAGATCAAGACTTGTATAGGTAGAGCTGATTATATGTGCGTAAATAGATAGATGTTACTATAACCTTTTGGGAAATGGTCAATTCCTTTGGAACAAAGAGAGGTCTTACTTCGCAGAGGAATCGCTTGTGTCTTCCAGAAAAAAAGGTAAGAAAGTTGAGTAAGTAAACTATATTGCAATTCTGTTAGCTCTTTGAGAAGCTTCAAGAGCTGCTTTTATAGGTTGTTAGCACCCTACAGGTGAGGTTTCAGTCACTTCTGAACAATCCTGGTTTTCAGGTATTTCAAAGGAAAATATTTCCAGGTACACAGTGAATAGCTCAAGTGTTTTCTCATATCTTAGCCTAGCTCCTTCATTGTCTTAACTTTCAGGAGAATTCAAGGTCAAAAAAAGGAACGGTGGCTCTGTCTGTTAGAATTTACTCAATTGCTAAATTTGCTTTAGACAAAATAATCCTCTCCATCAGATGTGGAGGATGTATTCCTTCAGATTATTTAACCAGTTGAGCAAAGACTAATTTATTACAATTTGAAAGACTGAAGGAGGAAAACAAGCTTTTCAAACTTTTAAAATTCTTGCCAAAAGCTATAGTTGAGGGAATTGAGTTCCAAAGTCTTGAGTGACAGGAATATTTCAACCCAAATTGGTATATTCAGTTTCCTGTCTGCAAATGATACTTTTTGGTTATTTTTACATTCATGCCCTTACATCTAAAACATATTTAGATAAGCTTATTTGTTTGCCTATCTATCCTATTTATTGTTTTGTTTATTTACCAGTAAATAGTTTTAAAATGCTGTATTTGTGCATGTTGAATGGTAATCAACTTTTGGGTAAAAAGGGTGCTTTTCACTTTTTATACCTTTTCACAATTAGTAAATAATTTTTCAGGGAAAAAATGCAACATTAGCCATTTCCTAACAAAGTCATAATTTAAATAAATATGTATAAGCCAAATCATTTACACTTTTATAGTACGCTCTTCTGGCCAGCAAACAAGTATTAAATGTTTGTGCAGAGTATATCAATCAGTGAGGATTTTTTAAGTAATTAAATATAAAGTAATTTAAAATCACTTATCTAATCAAAAGTCTTATATCCTCCCATTTATACTTGCTTTGTCTACCACAGTCTAGATTGCAACATCGTGACTTGGTTCTACATGTTCTTTCTATTGTTATGAAAACATCCTGCATCAGAACATCAGCAGTGCCACCCTCCTCAGTTTTGAAGGCAGACAGAATATTCCAAATGAGTCTTAAATAAGACAATAAGGGATTATCTTTTCTTCATTCTTGACAAAATGCAACCATTCTTTTAATATGTCAGCAGGATTGCATAAAATGGTACAGAAAGCTGTCTTATGCCTAGTTTGCAAAGCCTAATCTTTAGCTTCTTTTTGTCATGAAATAAGACTACGGTCGATAGATGCTAGGTGGTTCTTCTCTAAAACTGTCCTGTGCAGATTTTTTCCCTGCTCTTTCCCCATTCCTTCATTCTCATTTAGGATTAACTTCAGGAATAATAAAGCTAAAGGGAAATTATATTATGTGTTGTGTCAGATCCAAAACCTTTTATGGACTCCTGAGAAAGGATTTCTGGTATTTTTTTGACAGAACAAAGAAAAATGATTAGTCTAGACCCAAAACATAACCTACGATCTATTAGTTTCAGCATAGGACTGAACATGTTTGAAAAATAATCTTATGATTGAAAGCATCAGGAAATCTTAATAGTTAATGGTTTCATCTACACTTAATAATAGTGTCAACATTTCTGCCAATATATAACTTTCTTTGCTATATACTTTCCTTCTTATAAACAATTGGAATATTTGGTTACCAATATGAGCATGTGGTCTGAAGGAAGATATATTTTCACTGGAAGAACTGAAAATGTTAACTGTTTCAGCACCACTCTTTCAACATACAAGGTTGATGCTGGATGGCTTTTCAAATTATAATAATTTCCTGTGTGAAACCTTTCCACATTGAGACCTTCTGCTCATGGAAAAAAATCAGAAGTCAGCAAAGTCAAAAGACAGGCCTGCATATATAGCCCTTAACTATGCCTCCAGTTATAGTAGACCCTAACAACATAAACATGTTATATATCTGGAGAATCAGAAACTCAATGCACAGTGAGAGAAGCCCTGTTTTTTTATGTCTTTGCTGTTGCTTTAGTACAGGGCTTGCCGTTCAGCTTGCACGCTAAAGGTTTGTTTCAATTTGCAGGTACAGCTGCAGTCAGACTACCCGTCCTGTCATGAGGTAGCTTGCATGCCACATGTAGTTTAGCCGTGGTAGCTGTGAACCCTCGATGTGCTTCTCAAGGAGCTGAATAAATTGCTGTGCTCTTGAGACTCTTGTTCAGGTTCTGGTGTGTTTGGAATAAAATCAGGATTTTTAATTTTATATGGAAATCCGTGAAGTTGCGTGAAAGCTAAGAGAATTGCATTCAGTGGTCAGAGTTCTGTATGTGCTTTTTTCCCCTTAATTTGAATAAACAGATGACCTGTAGTTATCAGCTGTTACCAGCTTTCTTGTTCAATGAGTAAATCAGTAATCCTCTAGAACAAGATGGAGCTGTGCTTCTATACTAGCTTCTTTGGGATGCAGTGGATATGTTAACTTATATTGGGATACTTGATCTCTACTGCAGAGCGACAGTTTTGCTTTACAGGGTTGTCTTTCAATTTTCCTGTTTCACCACATTATTTTGGGTGAATTGGGGCTTCTTTTCACCAAACTGCTTCATACTGTCCACATGGATAGTCAGAGGGCAGATAATTCTGAAGGTCATTGGATTTGAAAGTAAAAAATCCCAAAGATTTCCTCTTTTTATTTTTTTTCCCTCGTATGCCAATGTAGGATGGCTCTTCAGACTCCAGGTGGGCTATCCTGCAAACTTTTAACTCTGAAACTCTAGAGTTTCTCCAGAGTCATAAGATGTTACTTATATATTTATTTCTGTTATTCAATTTAGAATCCAAGACTTTAGTTATTTGGATAAAGCTAGGCCCTGTAACTTTTCCTGTGGTGTAAATAAGTGCCAAATATGTGTGCACCTGTGTCTGATTTCAGTCGTGTCATAAGTTTTATGTGTTTGTACCTTTTGTATATTCATATAAAATAGGAATATCAAGAATCAGTAATAAACATCTTGATACTGAAAATTTCAGAATAAAGAATAGGCTGAATTCTGTGTACTGAGGGGGGTGTTTTATAGAGCTGATGCCCAGCCCCTCAAAAGAGAATAATTTTTCTGTTAGTTTAGACTTCTGTTTTCACTGCCAGGTCTTGTTGAGCTACTCAGGTGTGCTTGCATAGTGGGTGCAAGGTGGAGGGGGGAGCCCGAAGCTAAAAGTGGGTGCACATAGAGTTCCTTGCTGGCAGTAGCCAGTTACATCAGCTGCAGCATGGTTTGCCCTTGCCTCTTGTGCCAGCTGTTGACCATGCAGCAAACTAGTTAGCTTTGTTGGTGTAGCTTTCCAATAGATTAGCAATAAAGTGAATAATTTTTGCTGAATTGGTGAGTTAGATTTGGTTTATCGTATGTTCATATGAGCACTAGAGCTCACACAGTAATAGGGGAGAGTCATTGAGACAAGAAATTGTTTGTGAGAACCAGTGACTCTGTTTAAAAATGTATTCCCGATGAAGAGGAACAATGTGTATTTTTATATTTTTTCTAACATTGTCAGCTTTAAGTAGAAGTACTACACCAGTACTAACATTCCAGCTGCTTCAAGCTTGCATTCTTTCAGAGATTTTGGGGTAATTATTCCTGGTCTGCTGATACTTGCTTTTCATTTTATGTAGCTCTTCCATATTCCTTCCTCCTGTCACTGCACTTCGAGGTATATTCTTATGGATCC
>JAUBNY010000972.1:490684-523184 GCA_032275445.1 Crypturellus soui | reverse complement strand
CACCGTTGTAGTATGCCAATACATATATCTAAAGAAATGATAAATTTACTATGATCAATATGAATGCCTGGTTTAAGTTGTGAGAAAAAGCACATAGAAATAAGTCGGAAGGAGGGTTTGCAGTAAAATAATAAAAAACTGACATGAACAGAGCATATAATCTGTTAGAAAAGCACAGAAGGAAATGCCTTTTGATACTGGAAATAGAAATAGATGCAAAAGATACACTTCTTGGAATGGGGGTTTTAATCATTGTCTCCTATATTACAGTATTCCGATAAGGCCCTCTACACCCAACTCTGCTTTTACCGGTACATTTTTGATGTGGATTATGCAGTGGATAAAGTGGTTCCTGAAGAAGATAAAGGTAGGTTTAAATTTTCAGTTAAATATAGTTTAATAGCAGCTTGTCTTCTAGAAGCTAGAACTACATATTTTTACTCCTCAGCTCTCAACTACTAGACTGTAACATAAATCAAAAAATAGAAGATAGTATGGATTTAGGAATCCTCTGCAAGAGGAATATACTGTATTGGAATAACCAATTTAAGTTGGAAGGACATGGCAGCTTCAATAAACAGATTAATTAAAAATACATATTAAAAAAAAGGCCAAATAAAACTTATTTTCCACTGTTAATATCTACAAGACCCTTTTTATCAGGGGAAAAAATGATGGGACAAGAAAAACTGTAACACTAATTATCTACAAAGCTCTGTTAAATACACAAATTAACCTAATGTTAGGAAGACTTTTTTCATGTCTTTTTCCAATTACCATAACATTTATGAAGTAAAATGTCTCTAAGCTATAATGGATTTGCGACTTCTGTGCAGCTAAGTGCTTTTCAAGCTGACAGAAGAGTATCTTTAATGGCAGTCTGGTAGATGGGAATTCTGAACAAACTTGTATTTGGATCCCACTTCTGAAGCATTGTTTCCCGGAGAGCACTTCCCTTGCATCCTGTTCGCAGCCTGGTGGTGCCTGTGGAGAAAAGGTGCTCTGGCTGTTGCTACTCTTCTCACAGCTGTTCCCTCCTGAAATACTTTCCTCACCCCTGCCCTGGGTCACTAGCTAGGTGGATAGGTGATGGCAAGAGACTAAACCAAAGAACAACCTTTCTAAGTGCTATATTGGTCAACCTGATATAAAGGCCACAATAGCTGCAACCTCTTAGCTAAAAACGTGCTCAAACAAGCCAGCAGTTGTGGTCTTGACCTGTTGTATTGATGTTCCGTCTTTCACAAACTCGTATTTCCTTTTTTAATCCTTTTTGAGAGTGAACTCGCTTTGATATTTTTTACTTCAGAGTGGTTTTCTATATCCAGAGGAGGGCACCCTGTAGAGTCATCTCAGTTCAGTAAAGCATTGTAGATGTGTAGAGGCTATGTTATATAGTTGTAACTCCTGCTAGCTAAAAGTAAGTGATTCAATGTGTGGAACTCTGCCCAAATATAAGGAAAAGAGTAGAAGGAGAGGGACAACGGCATTCATCTCTTGCTTCTGCAGACCACCATATCTTACAAGGACATCCGGTTTATGGAATTTCATTTTGAAACATCAGGGTGATTTTTCCCCTTTTATAATTCAAAGTGTGTTTCAAACACTCATGATGGCTGAAAACCTCACTGCCATTTTCCTGTTTAGCTTGTTTGCAGGTATTTTATGTCCATCCACTAAATGTTTGTTGATTTTCCCTCCCTGAGGCTCTCCTCTGTATTGTTAGAAGCAGTGGTGGTCTTTCTCTGTTCTATTCTAAACTAAATAGTTTACACAGACTAAACAGTTTAAACAGACCAAACAGTGTCTGTTGTGTGATCATTTCCTTTAGCACCTTTGTGTGAAATCTTTTCAAAATTGAATTCATTTAAGTAGAGTTTTACCTGGTATTCCACATGGTGTCTCTCCACTGTCCACATGCAGTAGGTACCTTTACTGGATGTACCTCTGTTGATAAATGTTTAGTTGTATGTGCCATTTTTGTAGCTTCATTGTGCCATTAACTTGTCTTGCCATTATGACAGAAATATTGATTAGATAGATAGATTATTGATTAGATAGAAATATTGAAAAAAGGGATTTCCTTTTTTCCCTTGTGTTTTTTTCTGAGCCATGAGTTCACCTCTCAGATTTATGACATTGGATTTCATTACTTGAGATTGCTTAATCTTAGTTTTATCTTTAGAATTTAATATGGTGTAAATTATTTCTGAAAAACAATATTTTCTATTCTGTATTGACATAATTTCTCATCTTCTCTATATTTTTTGGACCCTCACTGGGGGTCTAAAAAAATACACTGAGGAATGTTAAGTAAAATTAGCTTCAAGTGTAATTCTTACGAAATTGTTAGAACTATGCTATGACCTTCCATTCTCTTACAATAGTTCACCTTTCACAACAGTGTATTGTTCTCTTTTTCTTAGCTATTTTGAAGTTATTGTATAATCTTCTTCAATCAGACAGTGATTTCAGACATGGTGCTTTAGCAAGTGTTAACGCCAGATAAATTAAATGTTCCTTTTTTTTTTGTTGGTTGGTTGGTTGGTTGGTTCTCTTCAATGAGACAAACTAGATGAGTCTGGTAAAGCTATATACAGTTTTGACCCATTTTTCTTGTGTCTTTGGGAAGGTGATACTTTTGCTCCAGAACCTCAGAGTAATTGCTTATGGCTATTCAGATCACCCTTTTTTGTCCTCATGGTTATGTGTTCTGTTTTCTAGTGATGAAACTCAGTAGTACTAGAGTAACAACTTTCATGTTCTAATTTTGTCATAATTTTGAAATGGAAATTTTGTGAACTTTTGTCCTTAGCAATGTGAAGCTGATGTTTATTTTCCTTTGGAGCAAAAAAAAATTTGTTTCCATGCCATCATTCCCAAGTCATGCTGTCCTTGACCTGGGATCAACATCATTACTATTATACAAAAATGGAGGTAGAACTTTTAATTTAGGTCTTGTTCAATTTGGATATCTTCGATCTCTTTGCTTTTTATGTGGCTAAACCATATACTTACTGATGGTTTGTTTTGGGTTTGTTTTGCTTTTGCTTTCTTTGGGGGAGGAATGATGTTTTAGGAAGCCTAAATCACATAGAATTTTTCCAGGTCTTTCATTTTTACCACTTTTCCTGACTTTCTGCAGACCACTTCCTCTTCTCTGTCTTTTGTGCCTCCTCTTTATTAAAAATCTTGAGGTTTCACTAGTAGCTCAATTACATTTTCTGTATTTGCTTTTTCAAAATTGAATATGTTAATTATAAGCAGATTTTTGTTTATTCAACCATTTAAACTAAAAGTCTGTACTACTTCTCAAAATTGAATCTAAAATAATACATTAAATAATTGGGTCTTGAAACAGTCATCCAAACTGCTTCCCTTGCAAAGTGTTTCAATACCATTGCTTGCCTACTCTTCCTTTTAAAGATAGGCAAGATCTAAAAACTTCTCTGCTTCTACAACTTATAGGATTTCACAGCCAGCATCTCCTGCTGCTTCACAAAACTTAGTAATAGAGAGATTGTCTTAATTTCTAAACTGAATCTTGCTTTCTGAAGCTTATTTTGTCCGCTGTGAATGATAGACTTATTTTCTTCCTCTTAGAGACATTTATATTTAAAACCTGACTGTTACCTTCTAAATCTTTTTGTCAGCTACAAAACATCATTTGGAAGGAGGGAGGAAGGATATTCCTCATGTCTGCCTGCTGTTTTGTAGATATTTGATTCTTTTCATTACAGTTCCTGAAGTTTCTTTACCCCATCTACATCCTCCTTGATGTAGAGTCAACTTAGCACTATAGGTCAGATTCTGCCTGAGTGGAAAACAGCATAAGGATTAATTAATGTGTTTTATAGGCTGTTCTTGTGTTTATTCATAACTTTATGGGGTTTACAACATTTGCAAGAACACTGTTCACTCTTGTTCCGTTTGTGAGTTAATGTAATCCTTTTATGCTATTTTGCACAGCTCTTCCTAACCAGTTTTTCTCATTGTGTATTTGTACAGTTCACGTATTTATTCAAAGAGACAGTTAGCACTTTTCTCTGTTAAATAACAGTTTAGGGTGGGAGAGAAAGCTTTCAAATAGATTAAGTTTCTCAATCATTTTAAAAACTCATCTTGTCTATAGCACACTTAGAGTTCTTCCCAGTTTATCATCTCCAAAATCTAAATTGCAATTCCTTACTTCAGGTCTTTAACAAAAGTGTTGATTAGAGCCCTGACAGATACCTGTGCAACTTAATTCAGTACAACCTTTCATTTTGGTCCTGGGATATTGATGATCAGTATGTGTTTTTCTGAACAAAGCTGGCCATGCTTTCCTAGTGTGCTTTTAAAATGTAAGAACAGAATTTCTTATATGGGACCTGTCCATAGGCCACCTAGTCCTGTTCCTTGAAGTCAGAAGTAGGTGCCGAAGGAGTAATTCGAGAACAGTGCAAGCGTACACGATGCTTTACCATGTGCCTTCCAACCTTCAAACATTTTCATGCTTCATGACTTTCTTAGCCAGATATGGAATTTAGTAACCTGCAGGGGATTTCTCTTCCATGAATTCATCCAAACTCTCATTAAGCTCATGAGCATCTGTTCGGCAGGTATCAGGAACTTCCTCAGATCCACCATCTGTTCCATAAAGGACCTTGTGCTTTTGTTTTAAATCTCATGACTATTGTCTGCCTTTGTTGTCTACTGGAAGGCAGGGCAGCAGTGGATCCATATACACTTTTCCATGCTGGTCCTGACCATATACACTCCTCTCTCTTCTACCGTGCGTCTCTTTAAATGTTCCACATATAGAAACCGTTACTTTCTTCACTTTTCTTTGGAACCAGATCTCCTGTTCTTCTAAATCTGTCTTGGGATGGGGACCAGAAAAGGGCACGAAGATATGAGTGAACCTGTGATACAATTGGTATTCCCTGTGTTTTGCGTTCTCTGTTTTTTCCCAATAATTCCAAATATTTTTGCTTTTTTACACTAGTGATCAATGAGCTAATGCTTTTCACAGAACCAGCGATGATAATCTACTTCTGGCTTTGCCAGAGCTTGTTTCTATGCAATTAAGATTTGAAAAAAATAATCATAGGTGTATTGCCTTACATCTATCTATACTGAATTTAGTTCGAATTGAGTTTAATCTACACTGAATTTTATTGTCTGGTTACTGACTCTGTTAAGACTTCCAAACATTCTTTAACATTGACTCAAACTTCTACTATCCCAATAACACCACAAGAGTTACAACCAAATCAGTATCTTGATTACCTGCTTGCTTGTTTGCCCCGGTCGTATATAAGCACAGGGCAGGTTGCTGTGGAGGTCCAGTGGTGATCTTTCTCCAGAGCTAGAACTGATTACTTAAATTCTGTTTCCTATCTTTAACCAATTATTTATCTAGTATTTCTCTCTCTTATACCATGACTATTTCTCTCTGAAATGATTTTGGTAGGAGGCTGATGGACGTGTTTAGAAGATTCCCAGTATCAGTTGAATCGTCTTTATTCGCCTCCTCGTTGAATACCAGCCAAGACTGTGGTAGAGTTTATAAGACAGACCTTGGCCTATAAGACAAGCTGTGCTAATTCTTCCCCAGTAATTGTGTTTATTCCAGATGTCAGGCTTACTGGCCTGTATTTCACTGAACTTTCCTGGATTTGCCTTAATATCATCAAAGACCATTTCAAAAACCAGACTAAAGTCAAGATGTGACATCAACTGGATACGCTCATCCAAGACACTTTACCCACTGCAATAAGGTGTGCAAGATTCTTTGTGTTTCTGCTATATAAAGTGAAATCAATCTCTGAAAATCCTTTGCCATCTTTCTGAGTTAGGAAGTGTTGCATGCTTGGTATCAGATCAAATGAAAAACAACTATTTAATCTTTGATATTGTAGTGCTAGAAACTCTAATTCACAAATGTCAATGATAATATACTGTGTGTTTATTCTGAATTAATTTTGTAAGCAATCGGGAAAAGAAAGGATGCTCCATTTTTGCTAGTAATGTGCTCAAAATGTTTTCAAAGCCTTTCTTCCACATTAAAGATTTTCAAAGCTTTGCTCTGGATTTAGTCAGATACTACAGTTTAAGTGAGCAGTCAGGACAGCAAAAAGCAATAGGAGTAACAAAGATGCAGCATCTTCTGTTCATTTATGTTCTGTTCACAGCAGAATCATTCTGTTCATTTGGGAGAAAGTATATGTGGGCTGTCAGCTGAGTAAACAGGTGGTGTTTCAATACAGGAGCATGCTCGCTGTGCGTGCCTTAGCTTCTGTAATGGAAACCAATGTGTTTTTATAGCTACGCCATCAGAAAATCAAAATAGAGTACAGCAGACTTTGCATCATTGCTGCATTCAAGTATTGCTATTGCTTCATGTTCAACGGTAGCACTGTTTTCAATTTCCTTCTGCAATAAAATACAATCTGTTAAAAACTAAGAGAAATTGAGCCCACATAAAGTCAGTGAAGCTCTTGTGCCTTGGGCATCACTAGTTCTGTTGTCCCTCTTGCCATAAAGCCCAAAGTCTTAATACAAGACTCTGGATAAGAATTCTGCAGGCTCCTTACTCACAGTGACTATAGCTTTATTCCAGAAATAGTGCGTTGACATCACGGAGGTCATTCATGGTGCTTGAGATTTTTTAGTGAAATGGGAATCTGATTATTAAATGCTGTTTCATGCTATCAAATGGGGGTGAAAGTGCCTTGCTGTAGCATTCCTAAGAGAGGCAATGCTACGTGTGCTGTTTGCAATGCTCTTACGTGTTTCAGAGGCAGAAATCACAGGGATGCTATGGTGTATTGTCTTGGAGTACTTGCAAGTGTTTAGCCCCTGATTACTGGATTCCCAAGCAGTCTGGGCACATCAGTTTAGTGGATAAGCAGAAGAAAGTGAGTCTGGGAGGAGGATAACTTTGGAGAAAGCTCATAATGAAACGTTCCTGCATGCCAGGAAGACCTCTTTCTTCAAAGTATATGCAAGTGGTTGGAAGTAGAATATAATTGTTTAGATTATGTATTTATGGGCTGCATATCCAGAGGATGTTTTTGCACTTTTGTCCAAGCTGTGCATTTGCCTTACTTCCCCCTCCCATGCAAACCCCAAAAGCATCTGGTTTACTTTATGGGTGAATAAACTGTAAAATTGTATTGGGAAAAAATGAAACTCTTTTAGGCTGTATGACCCAGACATAAAACATGAAATTCAGCTCTGGATAGTTGTGTGCATCCTATAATTTGATTTTTTTTTTTTTTCCCCCTAGTATGTTCCTTCCTTGGTGTGCCAAGTATCATTTCAAAGTGATTTTTATATAAGAATGCTTATAACTCTTTGAAAGAAAACCATTTTAAAAGGTCTGCAGAGCTCCTTGTGTGAATGTGGCTTAATATACGTAAGCTGATGGTGATGGTAAGAGATAGGCAGGCAGACTGTTGAAGCCAAGACTGAAAGGGTGTGCTTGAGCAAAGCAGTGTTTCTACTCTGGGGAGCAATGTGAACCTTCGCTCAAAGAGGGAAGAGTATGTGTGTGTGTGGGTGTGTGTGTGGGTGTGTGGGTGTGTGTGTGGCATGAGCTTGGAAGGATTGTCCTGTATGTGAAACCAGGGTGATGAAATGGAGATTTTTGACATCGAAACTGTGCACCCCATGTTTATCAATTGTAGACAAGAAGACTGCACAAAGTACTTGTTGCACTAAGTAAGGAAGGGGCTATAACCTGTGTACATAATTTAATATACTTAATATATTAATATACTTCAGCATACTGAAGGGGTGGTATACAAGGGGTATACAGTTTTTCAATGGAAGATAAGGAGAAATCATGTAAATAACTATATGTAATTTATTCACATACACATATATGTGTGTGTGAGTCTATTTTTAAAAGAGTGATAGCTGAAATTTGGCATAACTTTCGAGAGAGTACAATGCAGTTGAAGAAACCTGTTTTTGATAGCTTTACACCTGTAGTTGCTGTCACTCAGGCTTCACAGTAGTGATCTTTGCATCAAAGCAAACAAATGCTCTTCTCCACCTTGACTCTCAAGTCTCTTATCTTTCATCATGTTGTTCTGGAAGAAACTGTAAAATACTAATTTTCAATAATTTAATCTTTGAGTACATCTTCAAAAGCACTTGTTCATTTTTTCTTAACATATTCTGTTTTGTAGAGGAAGATTTCTCAACTTTTTTTTTGCGATGTCTTAAGCATGACTCAGAGGTATCTGCTTGAATAACTGTTGTAATGGAGAGAGAGAAAAACACTGGAATTACAAAAGTTATCAAAAGATAGAATTTGTATGAATATAAATTCAGAATTTGAACATGAATTTTTGGTCTTTTCCCTAGAAGTCAAACAGTCCTGGAAAGGTTACAGAGAAAACATACACATTTTTTTTCAATACTGACAAGATTGCAAATTTTGAATCACTTGCATTGGAAAAATGAAACTTAATGAAATTGAAAGGAATTGAATTCAATATCTTAAATAGTTTTTAAATCTAAGTTATTAAAATCAATAACAATTTTACATGAATACTCAGTGCATTTTGACCCTTCTCCAAGTAACATATGTGTATTTAACTGACCTGCAAGTGTTAAGTTACCGTTCCAAACCGATCACACAGTTTTTATTATCAGTTCAACATTTATATCTTATGTGAAACACTTTTTTTTTTCCATTCCATTTCTTTTTGTGGCTTGTAATTAAAATTTTTATAGTCTTTGTTAAACCTACAGAATCTGAGTAAGTCATTTTATGATGAACAGCGCTGTCTACATCCCAGTCCGTGAGCACAAAGCTTCCTGCACTGTGACACCTCTCGTGGAGTCAGGGATTGCTGTGAATTATTTTCTCGGCTTGTGAATGGAAATAATGAGTTACAGCAGTTGTGATACATCCACGGGATGGGAAATCTGTGGCATGAGCAGTGGCATTTATAGTGCCACTGCCTCCTCCTCTTTGATTAAGGAAGTTCTTTTTTCTCCTTTAATACACTAATGCTCATGCTGCAGGTTGGGCGGATGTAGGTGCACTGTCTGACTTCTGATCCCTCATGATCTGGAATACTTACTTTTTCAAATAAATATTCTGCTGCTGACAATGACAGTGCTGCTGGGAAAAAAAAAGTGAGCAAAATATTATTTTCTTGTTTGTACTTCCTTTTTTTACTACTTAAGTAGCTAGGTAGCAATTTGTGATAGAATATGGTATTGCATAGACTTTCTAATGTAGTCTAACTCCTTTTTGAGTTCCCTTTTGACTGGCTCTAAACAGAATATACTTTAAAACTGTTTTCTTTTTTCTTGCGTCATTTCTTTTTTTTTTCTGCAACTCTGATATTTTTGTCTTTCCGTTTTCTTTCCGCCTTAAGGATTTTGTTTGTTAATGCAAGTCAGAAATGGTAAGGTTTGTTTTAATGACTGCTCACTCTCACAGCACTAGGCACTCTTCTTTAGCACAATGTACAAGACAAGCCTGTTGCACGTTGTAGAGGACCCTTAAGTTTGATGGACCCATGTTCTAGAGCCCAGATTTCTGATATTGATGATAATTCTTGAAAATTATTTTTTAGAAATTGGGAATATAAACAAACAATTTCACTCTGCATAATCCTTTCAGTATATATGTGACTAGACATCAGAAAGATGATGTGAATCCTAGGCTTTAAAGAGATGTAAAAAAAGATGCAATTATCTGTATGATAAGTCTCATATAAGAAATGTATTTTAGAACTTGCCAGTGATGGCTTTTAATCACTTTGATATTTTGAGGAAAATGGTAGCTTTAAACAGATGATATAGAATTTATTTTTAAAAATGTATTGTGCTTATACAGTTGATGGCTTTTATTTCCATAATGTTTTTTACTACATAATTATACATCTTAATTACGTAATTACCGTCATAATTATTATGTAATTACATGTAGTTCCACTAATTACAAAATCAGGAAGTGTAATTATCTACTAAAAACTTTCCGAAATCTTATTTGTTCTCTAGAGATTATTTAAAAGACCAGTGACCTACTGAGTATGGCGTACAGTGTTGCACATGGAGCCCATCTCTCCTTTTTTCTTCCTTTATGGCCAGTATGGTTTGAGAAGGTTGTAGAAGGACTTTCATATCTTTAATTAATTAATATTTTCCTTAAAATTAGTTTTAAAGCCTTGACTGTATTCCCCATACATTTGGACCTCTTCATTTGTATCGTTCTTGCTCTGAATTGAATGTTTTCTTACTGGACTTGCATAAAGTTTCACACTTTGAAGTAACACCTTTTTAACTTCATTTTTTTTTTATTTTTGAGCTTAACTGGGTCTGTTGTCTCGTGTTGGTTGTGAAGATGATAGGAAAAATATTCTTTATGGCCATATGTGTGTGGAGTAAAACCCAGAATCCACAAAGATCTGGGGAATGCAACTGGTTTCTCTTGGGCCCAAGACTTTTCTTGAGGGCTTTGACTTGCTTTTGTATTTATTTTGTTATATTGATATACATTTATGTCTGTATGATGATTTATTACTTAACAGTGTACATGTTAAATTTATGTATTTGTCCAACAGCACAAAAGGCTTTGCTGAAACAAAAGATTTTACAGCAGGTTAGTGGGGAAAAAAGTCATATTCAGGATTTTATATGGTGGTTTTGTCCTGACACGTGGTTGAAACTGTGCAGATGGAAGCTGTTTGTTTCCTATAAATTAGATTAAATACATCATGTATTACCTTCGATAGAGTGATTTAAGAGTCTTGTAAAGTGCTAGATTTACTGACTCTTCATTCAGAAACATTATGGCTTGTATCAAAATGACATCAGAAATACAAAGCTTTTTCTCACGTGAATCATGACAGCAAATATGCATTTATTATGTGCCAATATTAACTTAAGGAGAAACCCCAAAGGGAAAAATACTTCCAAAAGCAGTAAACAGGCGCATGTGATAAGGCTGTGGTAAAGAAGTGAATGATTACTAATAAAAAGGCAGAAAATTGTAATCTCTGTAACAGAAGAGAAATGTTCAAAGAGGAGCATAAGGAAAACAGGTTACTGTAATATTGAGCTGCAATTTCAGTGGAACTCTCCACGACACGATATTGTGTGTGTGTATGTGTGTCTAGATGTAGTTTTCCTGTGCTCATTATACATACAGTAGGCTGCAACTTTACTGTGTATTTACCAAAAGCTATTTTAATCTCCCAAACTTGGCCTGGGTCCGTAGGTGATGGGAGTCTGAAATCTTTTCGATGTCAAATGGAATTACCTCAGTTTGCATCTACTCAGTATAGGAACCCGAAGGACAATTTTGTCCCCAGAACAATTTGAACAACATTGATCTATGAAAGAAACATATGGATTCATTGGTCTCCAAGATGTGAATTAATACTGCAAGTAAAATTAACTACATTATTTACAGAGAATAATAACTGGACAGGAGATACTTCTTTGGAAGTATCTTTCTGTCTCCCTAACAAATAAAGCATCTGTATTAAAGACATAATGAAAATATAGCTATCCTTTTCTTTTCTCCAGAGTAGATTACAGATAATTCTTATATTGATTAAGGATGAGAAGGCTGTGTAGAGAACAGCATAAGGGTAAATATTTATTCTGTAGAAAACACAAATATAGTGTTAAAAGGTGATTAAAAAGGCAGCGTAAGACAGTGAAGCATCTAAATGCAATTTAAAACTGATTAGTGTCTGTTGCAGTGAAAGTGCCAGGATGTGCCTCTCTGCTGCCTTGCTCCCCTGGCCTGGGAAGTTCGAGCTGGCTGGGAAAGGGTGGTGGACTGGGTTTGGGAGCTGCTTGTTTTTGTCTAGCAGAAATTAGTTTGGAAGAAATTGATTTGATCCTGCCAGGATTGCAACTGTCAAATGCATATCAAAATGTTTTCCTATCTTATATTATTTAACTCAGAATATAATAATGTAATTATTTTGACATGAAAATGTTACATTCTGTAGTATTTCCACTTATCTTTAAATAGACATTTTTTCACTTTCAAGAGATGCACGCAGTAAGACAAAACAAATGAACAGAAAGTGAGTGACAGCCTAAGTCAGTTTATTTAGATGATAAAACAAATAAAATTTGACGTTAATAGGATTTTATGAACTTGGAATTAAAGTATTTAGCTATTTATGTTTTTTTTTCATCTTTCTGGTATAATAATATGTGGTTCATAAGCAGACAGCAGAAGACAACATCTTGTCTAAACTGCACGTTTTTAGATGAATATTTTTGTCAGATATTGTGTTAAATATTTCTGGAAATTATGGATCATTTTATATAGTTCCTACATCGTAAACATATATATTCACCCCTGAATAGTCTACTTTTGACTTTTTGCCAGAGCCGAGCCTGCAGTTAAAAAAAAAAATTGAAACAATATCTAATGGTATGCAGCAAAGACAAATTTAGTTAAGCTGTTTACTAAGAGAGTGTAACTACTATATTTTTGAACAGTAATTCTTAACTATAGTAATATGGATGTGGAAAGTTCTTACTGTTTTGTATTTTGAATGCTGTATCATACAACAGTTGGTGGATTTTAAGTAGATAATCACATGTCCAGTTACGTAACTTGATGGATAATTCATTAATTCAAAATATTATTTAAGTCAAGAGTGCAGTTTCTTGGCTGGTGCTAGAAATGAAGAAGTGTCTCCTTGATTTTGCAAAACTAGCAGTATCTGTGCATAAAATGTGTCCATTTGGTGCAGCACAATAGCTGCAGTTTTTTGATAGGTGCAGAGGGAGAGAGAGGGAGAAATAGGATGTTATCTGAAAGTTTAATTTCTGAAATTTGAAGTTCAAAACTTCTTCTATTTTCTTCCTCCTCTGTACTATAAGACTTAGCTACTGGTTCCCAGGTTAAGGCAAACTTCAAATACCCCAGCAGATATTTTCTCAGTGGTTCTAGGAGGAGGAGGAGGCTGTTGCCTCACACAGTGTTTGCGCTGGAGCCTTGAGGACTTGGGAAGGGTCTGAAGGTCTGGGTGAGTCAGGTTTGGTGAGTAGGTTTTGATGGATCGCTGTGACAAGTAGTTGTAAGTTCCCATTTAGAACTTTAGACAAAGTACGCAATTTGTTTAAGTGTTTGGTCTGTTAGCTTATTAGGAGGATGCCTTTGTTTTCTAGTGAGAACAGAAAGAAAAAGAGAAAAGCTAGAAAAGGAGAGTGCCAGTATGCTCTTACTTTACACAGATCATATGAGAATATAAGGGAAGAAGGATAAGATATAACCACAAGTTACCAGATCATGTGAACACAGAATTACCACAATTAAGTTTTTTACTGGACATTCCCGTGTTCAGGTACCTTCCAGTTACTTGTTTTTGTGCCTCTGTCCAAACTGCAGAAACAATATTGGTGGTTCACAATAACACTTTAAAAATTATGTTGCACACTAACAGTATTCGAGGTTTTCTGTAACATAGCAATCACAGAACTAAAGCAATCGCTTTATTTTTTTTTCTGATGGAGGGAAAGTGGTTATTTGGTTATTTGAGCTTTGCTTAAGAAACAGGTGAAGAACTTGCAATCATCACATTGGAATCCATGGGACTGTGTTGGTACCATAATAAAGGACCTGATAAGATTTTAATATTAACGTACCTTTTTATTAGGCTGTCTTAGGGACTTACATGCTTTTTATTTAACAGATTTAATAAAGGCAAGGAGAAATACATGTACTGAATTACACATGAGGAAAAAGCTTTGATGCAAAAGAAGAATAAGGAAACAAAAGAGTGAACCAGATGTATAAAGTGTATAAGTGAGCACTTACCATGCAAATTTGTCAAAAAATGACAATACAGTAAATATGAAAGAAGTCCTGGAAAATAGAAATATTGAAGGATTTGGAAAGACAACAATAAATAAAACTAATTTGCAGTGTGGCCTGACAGCAAAATTGACCTCTCCAAAATGTACCCTCTCTTTTTATAAATCATTTGAAATAGTGGGGTTAGAATGAGGACCTGCATGTCCAGTGGAAGGTCCCCAATCTTTGGATTTCACTTCTGTTGTATTTGTTATCCTGTGAGGTTTTTTTTCAGAAAGTGTTAAGTAAGGTATTTACATATGTACTTTTAAAAATTGTTGCCCAAGGGCACGCACGATTCTTACATTGGCATTAGCTGTCTTTGAAGGAATTCTAGAGTTGGATGTAGTTTGAATACTGTGTTTTGTATTATCTTGTTCAGGATATGGAAAGGGGGGAAGGGGAAAAGACTCTAGAGAAGCATGCAATAAAGATCTTTTTTATCATCCTCTAAACATAAAATATGATTTGGGAGGAAGTCTTTTCTATGCAGAAATCAGCGATTTTACAGATGGAGTATTTCCTTCTTGGTAACATTCTTCATCAGTTGAAAGCTGATGCTTTTGAAACGTCTTTAGTAGGCCAGAATTTCTGTTGAATAGAACATTTTTTGAAGGCCGTTATTATGATAAACCAGGTTTTTAGCATAATTCAAATTAGTATATATACTTTGGTTTTAAAAATGGAATTCTATTGCAAAGTGTAAACCACAAATGGCACTTGGAAAAAAAAAAAAAAAAAAAGACGATACCGTTGTACATACTCAGATTTTTAAATTTAAAGACTTTCCAAAGTGCGGGTGTGCTTTGTGTTGCCAGGTGGGTCTAAATAAGATAGGCCAGGGAACGCCTGAAGGTCAACCAAACTTTTCATTATAAAGTAAAACTCTATAATGCAGTGTTTTCCAACTATAATGATAATATAAATCACCCCAGCAACAGGTTTATTTATATGGTAGGTAGTCAACTTCAGCTTTTCAACTGCTATACGTTGCCTTAAAAATAAAAGGTAGGCAACAACAGTAAGCTGAGGAATGAGTGAGGCACACGTGAAGGTTTTCTTCCCTTTGGAGGAAATCCATCTGATGCTTTGCTTTCTCAGACGCCAAGGGCAGAGAGGAGTGTTGAGACCCCTCACCTTCCCCAGGGTAGGGTTTTCTGCCCAGCCACGGGTGACCCACCAGTGGATATGCCTCACAAGTGATGCGTGTGTGGTGATACTTGAGAGGAAATTTGTCGCTTGCTTTACATATGCAACAAGGTCCTTGCAACAAGACACATGATGAGAACACTACAAAAATACAAAATATCTTAGAAAGTCAAAGGGTTAAAGTCTGGTTAAGTGCCCAAGAGACTGCATGCTTTCCCCTCGCTCCCGGGACTGGTGACGTGCATCACAGATTTTTCTGGGGGCTGAGCTGTAAGAAGTGGTAACTTCTCATTTAACCTGAAGGAAGGTGAGATCCCCTTTGGCTCAGGAGGTACCATTTCAGCCATAGCAAGAGAATCACAGAATTGTTGAGCGGGGGGAAGGCACCTCTGGAGAAGGTCTGGTCCAACTCCCTGCCCAGAACAGGGCTGCTCGGGGCCGTGTCTAGTTGGGTTTTTAATGCCTCCTAGAAATGAGACTTTTCAACCAGGTCTGGTTCACCCTACTCTGATCCTAGACCACTCCCACAGTTAGGGTTTTGTATATTTAGGTGGAATTTTCAGTATTTTTTTTTGTGCCCATTGCCTCTTTTGCTGTTCATGGGCATCACTGGGAAGAGTCTGGCTCCATCTTCTTGGCACCCTCCCATCAATTTCCAGTTCTCCCTGAAACCTTCTCTTCTCCAGGTTGAACAGCCCCCACTCTCCCAGCCTGCCCTTGTACGAAGGATGCTCCAGGCCCTCGGTCATCCTGGTGGCCCTTCGCAGGGTTCACTCCAGGAGCTCCATGTCGCTGTTGTACCGGATCCTGGATCCAGCACTCACCAGTTCCGCACAGCAGGACAGGATCCCCCTCCCTCAGCCTGGTCTCCTCGGCCTCAGGGCTGGTGCAGTGCTGGCAACGTGCATTGATGATGCACGTTCCACTTGTTGTTAGCCGCTATAAGCTTATTATGTTATTACTTGAATAAATACACCTATTATATATATACACCTATATCTATATATATATGTGCGAGTAGCAGCTCTGCTGTTCATCTGCTGCCTCCATAGTGAACCAAATGTTACTTGTGGGGAAAAAGCAGCCCACAGCAGCATACATAACATCTCAGCATACTTTGAGGTCTGCAGTTCAATCATTTATGTGTGAATTTTTCACCCTTTGCCTCCCCTATACAGTCAGTAGAGAGAAATAGGCCCTTCCAGGGCATAGCTCATCCAATCTCATTTATACCAGGTTGAAGTGGGTCACACCTGAAAATGCCTGTTTCTTTTCCCCTATTGATAATACAGGAGGTCCAGGGTGACTAGTTCAGATGTGGGCAGTGATATTCCAAGACTTATACCAGAAACATCATTCATGAATTCACTCTGTTAGAAGCCAGATGTGGAAAATTGCTATATGCGGTATTCCAGTCACCTTAAGGTTTAGAATTGAAGAAGAAACAACCACCACCATCAGTTTCCTTTATCCTTCTACAGTTATGACTTCTGTTGACTAAAGCAAAGTGAGCACAGCATGTTGTTCTGAAATAAACCACCTATGCAGCCCAGAACCATCCATTTCTAAAGTAAACATCACTAATTGGAAAGCCTTGGGGAAAGTCACCTAGGCATAACAGTTAACCATGAGGAGACGGAGTGCTATGACTCCCACAGCTCCTTCAGGAAAATCTGCAATGAAGTTTGCAAACCAGCCTGCTCATTCTGTCAGTTGTTGTTTCGTGGTTATGTGCAGAGACAGCAAAGGATCTCATTCTTCTGAGCTCCTAATATTTTTCCCAGGACCATATCTGGAGACTCTGCTTCCTCTGAGGGGCCATTTGAAAGATAATTCACAATCATCAGGGTGATTGTTGTTATCTCTTAATAGCTGTTCTTTACCCACAAAAGAGTTCAGCTGCTAAAAGCCAAATCCATCGACTTCTGCTATTTAATATTGAATATATATAGGTATTTTGATAACTCTAGAGGAACTTACCCCAAAGAGGAGTTTAATATTCTTACAGCTTGTAGTCCATAATCCTTCTTCTTTCTCCTGAGTGTCAAACATGTAAAAGAGGAAAAAAAATGCAAAAAAAATACAAAATTTGATTTAAGAGTGTTTAAAATATATTTCTGCGTAACAGACAAGTCTTTAATAATCCATTATTTTATGGATAAAATAATGGCATAGAAGATGTGAGGCACACATGGATCTTCAAATATATCAAGGTAGTACACTGAGATCAAAGGCTATCTCTGCATGAGGGACTTTGCACATTCTCTTCCAGATCAACTGCACCATCAAGGACAGGAAAATCTGCAAAGCGTTTTGTTTGCTGGGTGTTCAATCTCCTGTCATCTGCTAATGCAGTCTTTGTCAGAAAGTACTTAATGTTGTGGTACCCAAGTAACCTGCTTCCCTGTTTTACTCCCATTCATTCTTCCGATGAATACCTGTCACCTATATTCCCTGTTCAGAACTGCTGACTTCTCGCGACATGGAGGTGATCAGTAGACATGTTTCCCTAAGGGAGAAAGAAAAAAAAATATATTGATATCCTAGTAGTGAGGGTAGTTGCATGGATGGGAAATAGTGTGTTATTATTTTCACGATCCCCTCAGTATTTCAGAATGGCTAGTTTCATATCACTAACAAAGAAAAGGAAAAAGGATTTGAATCCTCAGAGGACTGTATGGGTGAAGGTCCTCAAAAAGAAGAGATACTCCGCACCCTGCATCTGAATAGCTGCAAGTGTGTGTTTTATCAATGTCTGTAATGCCTTGTAGATGAATTAGCAGGATTTGGGAGGTATGCACAGGGAGAAACAGGAAAGTAAAAGAGAATTTGTTTAAAAAGCTAAAAGTATGTGGTTTTAATTTTCTTTTGAAATTGGCCAATGTGTTAAAGCAAAGTAATATATTTTTTAATGTTCCAGGGCCCAAAATATTTTCAGGGACCATAATATATTTTTTAATGTTCTGGAGCCCTGAATTAGACCTGCAGTGGCGCTGCGTGGTGCTGAACCCTTGTGAGTCACTGTTTTCTCATCATCTTTCCCTAGCGATGCAAGTTGAAGTTAGCAGTTCATCGCATTTGCTTTGTAAAACAGCATGCTTTTTGAGGAGCACGCCCAGCCTGCTTTGCTGGAGAAGCTGTTAGTTTCCACTAGGGCTGACTGCTTGGTGGCTTTCTTTGGGCATTTTGTGGAGTCTGTCTAATCAGTTCTCAGATGCCTTCATCTTTGATAAAAACTAATTAAGTTAGGAATGGGTAACACAAGCTTGCCAGCAGTGGCAGGTTGTTTTTCCCCTCTACGTAATTTCATACCTGTGAGGTTGATGTTTTCAGCACTGCACTGAAATTACTGCAAGTGCCCTCGCAGTCAGGGTGCAGTACAAGTGACAAGGTAGAGTAGCCATGGATGGAGCATTTCAGTGTTTCTGTCTGTCATTCTGTCGTACGCAGCAGGTGGATGGTATTCTCTCCACGCTAGGACATTTCTCCCATACGGTTTGTGCTGTCCGCATACAGCGTGTACAAGCCAACATCTGCAGCTGGTTGGTACTGGGGGAACATGTGGTCCTTGTCCCAGATACTGATGGTAGTGAACAGCAGGTGCCTGTAGCACCAGCAGCTCCTCAGGGCAGCTGTTTTTTGAAGATGCCTGACTACGGAGCTCAAGTTTTCAAGGTGGGAGGAACATAACTGTACTGATTGATCACTAGCCTTATGGCAAGGAGGGAGCCAAAAAAAAGGAGGAACTGTGTTTTTTTGTTTTTTTTTTTTTCCCCATTATTCTTGTTTGTGAGTGAAGCATATGAGTGCATCCAGTGAAAGTAGCTTGCTGGTAATTTCTTTCATTCTAATACAGGACTTGAGGATAAGTAGCTGGACAGCTGCTGTGTCATGTAGGTGCATACCTATAGGTATGAGTGTCTTGCAGTAAGTTCTGCAAAATGTTGATACTGTTCTTTTGAAGAAGGAGGTAAATATCCTCTGCAATAATCCCACATGGGGCAGCAGTTCCAGAAATCCATCAAAGGAGCCAACAGTTATTTGTGTGTGTATCACTAAGAGCTATAGATTATTGTCCCTCACAGTCAAATACACATGTAGTTTAAGATGGACATGGGTTTATTAAGTATTTTTATTCCTGGAGTACACTTTTGGTCTAGAAAGAAAGTATACTGCCCTGTCCTCTTACCTTTTTTTTTTTCTGTTTTGCCTCGCAATGCACAACATGTTTTGTGGGAAGTAGGTGAGGGTGACTAATGCTGGAAATGACAGAAGTAGATCTCAGGCATTTGAGAGTGAATGTCACAAAAATACAAACTTCAGAAACATAATGTTGCTATGTAGCTAACTGTTTGCACCATAACTTGGGATGTAGATGGCCTCTATCAAATGTTTTAGCAAAAAATCATGATCAACTTCTGCTAGGTTTCTATTAAATGGAAGTTTATTTATTAGTATATCGAGTCTTTTTGGATGAAGTATCTCATGTGCTGGTTGTCCTTTGACCAAGGGTGTGGGCTGTGTGGTTTTGTCATAAGCAAAATAAAGCAACAGTATTTAATTCTGGCCACATACTTCATCCAAAATTAGATCGCAAACAGCATTTTTGGTTTTTTTGTAGTTGATCTTCTGTGCGGCAGCAGATGCTTTAGTCTGTTGTCATCTTCCCTGTTTTAGAGACTGTTGTTGACAGAGCAATTTGCTTTCAGGTGTCTTGTTTTACTTTTGTGTGTGCTGTCCTTACGCCTGATGTTGTGGGAAAGTCATTTCCTCAAGTCGGCAGCAGTGAAGAGTTGAGTAAATGAACAGCAGCCGAATGCCATGTCTTGCAGCAGGGCTGATGTGCTGATACACCCGGTCGTCATTCTCCAGAAGAGGCTTGTCTGCTCGTCAGCCCCTGCTAAAATCTAAGATGTGTTTTCAATAAGTCTACTGGATTTGAAATGCTTTCAGAAATGTCTTCTCGTGCAGATACTAATTAGTGACAGACTGGATGAATGCAGTCTGTTGAGGGGCTTTCCACTTCTAAGTTAGTTTCAGTCCCATTAATCAGAAGCAGTTTCAGTAGCTTGGAGAGAATGTTTCTCTCCCAGAGAAAAATCTACAACACGCAGAATTAAAATCCATAAAGTAAAGGTACAACAAGCCTGACAGATAATCATAGATAAGACAGCATTTCTTTTATTTATTTATTTATTTTGAGCAGGACACAATGACGTATGTGTATTTTTCATTATGTGAGTTACATGGAAACATATTCTGCTTTTGAAAGTGTATTTTCTTATCATAAGGCAGGCCTTTATCCAAACTTAGTAGCAGTTATATGTGGACTCATTTCATTGCAGTCAAATATGCATATTTAGTATGTGCAGGAGCTCATAAAAATCTATTTAAATATGAAATACAATTGAAACACCTAATAAAGAGTAGCCAAGCCTACAAAGTCTAGTTACAAATGGGTTATGCACTTAGGGCGTGGCCTAGCAGCCCCTTTTTATTAGAGATCTGAACTTTCAATTTGAATTTTCTGGCTTTAGGGGTTTTAAGTAAGAACTTGCTGTTTAAGATGCATTTACTATGAGAATTCCTTTCCACCATCATTTTTTAATACTACAGGAAAACTGTTTTTGCATATTTTAAGAGTTTCTGGTTGGGTAAAAACCTATTAATTGTTTTTGAAGGTGGGCCATGTTACCAGCTGTTGATAGGTCTGCTTAAATCTCTTTTCAGTGTTTTTGTGAACAACCAATCAAATTAGATTCGTCACTCCTGGCTTGTGGTGATTTTAAATTGCAATGGAATATATTAAAGCAACCGACCAAGCTGATTATATTGCAAGCTTCATTTAATTTCATACATTCATACATCATAGCGGAAAGCGGGGTTTTTTAAACGTGTGATTGTGACTCTACCTTTAGCGATTCCAAAGGTCATCTGTAATCGGTGCATCATTTATTAGTGTTAGATACCTGATTTCTGAAAGCGCCTTCCACAGTACTTCCTTATACTTCCTTATATAAGGGGAGAGCAAAAAAAGTTAAATTGCTGTAATTTTATTGATACACTCTTCTTGATACCGTCCGAGCCCTTCCTGGTCAGTGGGCTGCTTCATGAAATGCGCAGTGCATAGCTAGACAGCAGCGACCCCCAGATCACAGAATCACTCGGGTTGAGACCCCGAGGCACCGGGTACAGATTTGACGCCATAGCCACAACAGGGTGTTGATACGCAGGCGTTGACACGGTGCCGTGGTTCCTTCTTTCCTGGTACCTAAGTGCAGCGTCTTCCAGGTATGCTCACAATAATAGCATAGGATTCTTAAGGCTTGTTCTCATGTTTTATTAACTCCTTTTTATAACCTTTTTGGTAGCTTGTAACTGAGAGTTAATGGAAATGCTGAGTTAATGGAAATGCTGAGAGACTGAATTTTTATATAGATTCCCCATATCTCTCTCTTTTCCGTTATCTTGGAAAATAAATATCTCTGCTAGTCTCCTGTACTTGCTCAGATGCAAATGTCCTGAAAGGTACAGTTCTGAATTCTTAGTGTCTGTGAGGTGGTATAAGCTTAGTTTCACATTTAAACCCAAACTTTTCAGGTGTGCAGGTGGCTTATTACAAATGAGTAATAATCATACAGTGGCTTTCGACCAGAATTCTTCAATTAGATATGGAAAACACTACATTTTTAATATGATTTATACACAGGGGAGGAAAAAAAAAAAAACTACTTATTCCAGCATTTTGAGGGTACTTTGAGGTGTTGTTCTGTGCAGGACTATTTTATTTCCCAGAAACCATGCGGGGATATAGTAGATGCATGTTGCTAACAGGCGGCAAGGGAAGATGTCAGTCGCCTGGTCCTTACCTGGGTGACACCAGCACAGGGTCAGACTGGTGGCTCTGCCTGTCGCTGGGCTCCTCGTCACTGTATCTGTGAGTACAGCCTTACCCACTGGACGCGGGGCAATTCTTTCCTTCAAAGCTTGTCAGAGATAACTTGCTCAAAGAAAGCTTCAAGCTAACCCTCGTCATGTTCAAGCTGACTCTAGCTACCATCTTCCCCTTTAGTTTGAGTACGTAACTTTAGTTTTCGTAACTTTGGAGAATAACCACCGGAGTGGCTTCCATGGCTAGAGGTCATGCTTAATCTCTCAACAGGGTTCCAGGGTTCAGGGTTCCTTTTTGAGACCCTTGACCAGGAAACAAAACCAAAGAGGGGTTACCACAGAATGCTCCTGTATGAAGACTGTGTGCATCATGCAGGTCGTTTAAGTAACTAAAGCCTAATGTGTTACAAATACAGTAGCAGATTTCAGGAGCTGTGAGATGTCTCTAGTTTTTTAAATAGTTCTAGTGACTCTGGTAGGTTTTTGTGGTTAACTTATCAGTTCTTTCCATACACTTTACAATTTAGGTTTTGGGTGTTGTCACCAGACCGCGATTCTAATTGCGCTATACTGAACAAATCTGTTTGCAGAATAAATTGTATCGGTGACACAGATCAGAAACTTAAATGGCTTCTTCAGAACCTTGTTTTGTTTTTTTTTTTTCAAAGTCTCGTTTGTTATAAAGGGCTGTGGTCAAAAAAAGTAAAGCTGACAAATCTGATCAGGCTTTCCTTTATATGGATATCTGTGTGGAAGCTAAGGTATTTAGAAAAGTTCACAAATGGTCTTAGTGGTCAAGTGTAAGTTTTCTTTGCACGTGGCAAACAAAAGATAGCAGCTTTCTCATTGTGCTGCAGTTTTTCAGAGATCTGCTTTGAAGAAAATATTCGGCTTCTATTCCAGAAATTCTTGTAAGCATCTACTAATAGTGCAAGACTAGCTCATTGTTTGTGTACTTGCTTAGATAACACATTGCTGCAAATAAATACACTTTTTTTTTTTTTGTACCACATTCCATAGACTTCTAAGGAAAAAAGATCCAGAGAGAAGAAGAAAAAAAAAAAGTGGACAGATTTTTCTGAGCAGGCATTACCCAAATAAAGAAAGGTTCCTGAGTAACATTTTGCTAATTTAGCACTTATGTCCCAACCTAAGGTGTGGTACTGGATGATAACCAGTTGCAGATCCAGAATTAACAGTGCAAGGGCCATTAACCAAATATAGGTCTGTAGCTTAATTCTCATTATTTTAAAAATGTTTTTTTTTTTTTTTTTAATAATCCAGATCTTTTTCAAATGGATAGAAAATATGCTGAGGGAGTTGTTCCCAGCAGAATTCTGCCCTGCTTAACCTGTGTGTTTCCTACCTTGAACCGCAGTCGGCGGTCAAGGAGCCCCTTGAATGAGTGTCACCAAAGACTTCTCAGGCACCTCTCTGTCCAGGTCCTTTCGGAGCAGCTTCTGTTCATGGCTGGGACTCAAAATTCCTTCTCAGGTACCTGAATAGAGGGCTTTCAATGGACAAAACATGAGCTGAACACAGTGTATGGGAACTACCTTTAGAGCTCCTAGAGGCTTATTGCAGTGTTAGAAAGCAGTCATCAATATCAACTGAATGTTGCAATATTTAATAAAATCTAATCAGTTCTATTAGTGAGGTCTCAGAATTATTGCTTAGGCTGTTCCCTAGATGGAGAATGTTCATGTGCTTTCCTCCATTCAGTGATTCTATATTTTATTTTTTCCAGTTTAATATCTCTTCTGTTTTGATGAGCTTCAGCAATAGTAGTTTTCTGCTAGGATGAAGTTCTAATTGTTATCTTCACATAAAGTTTGTAATTAGACACAAAAACATTGTTTTCTTCAGTGTCACAAATCCAAAGCATTTACAAGAAAACATTTGGGTCTGTTGTCTGCAGAGCAATAGATTTATCTGACAGATTAGGCTAGAAAGTTCATTTTCCTGCTCAGTTCCTCCCATCTAAATTGTGGAGTGCTTAGTCATCTGAACTTGTGATTGTGTGTTATGTATTATTATAGCTGTGAATAGTACCTGGTATCATCAAAAGACCTTCACAAAATCACAGCTACTGTCTCATAAAAGAAGACACCTTTGTATTAGTAGAGATTATTTCAGTAGGCACAACATGCTTACATCTACACTCGTCAGAACAGAGCCGATTTCGAAGGGAAGTGTTGCTTGCTGTGATCTCTAACAAATTACTACTCCGATAAACTTTTACATCCATCCTTAGTAGCCCTAAGATTTCTCCTTCCCTCTGCTATGCCATTGTTTGTTATATATGTGCTATAATACATCTTGCCTTCTTCATTGTCTATAAAATAGCTTTGTATTGAAGGTGTATACACACTAAGAAGGCAGTGTATTGAAAGCTCTTGGTATGAAGCTCATTTCTTTCATTTTTTTCTCTCAGCTTGAGTTTTCCTCTGGCTCTTCTTCACTGTGCAGGTTTGTCCAGGTCCCGTGTGACTTCCTCCTCTTAAATGCTGCTTGGCTACAGTAGAGGCTGGTAGGCATTTAGTAGACATGAGTACAGTTAAGTGCGAGGCAGACTTTTTTAACTGCTGAATACATTCAGTCATGCATTGCTAAGACCACCCGTAATAGGAGAAAACCCCTATGTAGAGACAAATTTTAAAAATGCTAAGTACTCCAATATCTTTTTATCTTGATACAGATACTAGAGCGTTTCTTCAAGCGTTCTTGATGTCTATCAAGAAATAGTTGGAAATTACTTACGGAAAGAGAATCTCCCCACAGTTACTCTATTCGGCAAAGCTTTGGTGAAGCTGCTGCACTTTCCGGCTGCTGGGTGCCTGTCACAGAGCTGTGTCGCTGTGTGACTGTGTGGTTCTTGCATCCAGCATCTGCTTTTTTCCCCGCTGAGGCAACATCTACGGATAGGTGGACCTGCAGTCAGATCAGTTATGATGCTTCTTTTGTTCTTGCTGCATGTATCCTGAAAGGGCTCCCACACCATAAAAGGATGCATAGGAAAGGAAGAAGGGAGAAGTCTCCCCAGAAAGCTTTAAAACATTTCGCAATGACATTTGGACTGGCCTTAGAGGGCATAGCTGGGACAGGGGGCTTTCTGCCCCATGAGGAGCTCTGGGGTTTCTCCCTGCTGGGGACGGCGGACGCCGCTTTCCTGCGCAGTGGCCTGGGCTGGGCTGGATGGGCCGTCCCGTGTCCTGCCCTGGTCAAAGCTGCAGCGTCTCTCCATGCCCCTCCACCGAGGAGCTTCCTGCAGGCTCTGCCTTTGGGGACGGGCCTCGCGGAAGGACGGGAAGCAGTAGCTCGTAGAGCATTTTAACCTCTCCTTTTACGTCCTGCAGAGCATGTGGCTGCCGGATTCATTAGCACACTGTGGGCAGTCGTGGTGCTTTCTAATCTTAATTTTTATTTAATCAGTGGCACTGGGTATTTGACTAGGTCTGTGTTACTGTTTAAAATGTATATGAAGGTAGCTTGTCTAGTGCAGAGAATTGAGCTAGGTAGTTAAGGAGAAAGCAGCAATAAAATCCCATCCGTTCCTTCCTTGCTCAGAGTGTTGATCTTTGCACCTTACCTTCAGTGCAGGGTTTTGGCTGCAGTAAACTTCCCTTGCTTTTGTTTTTTCGTTGAATGTTAGAGCAATAACTAATCCTCTGGAACGTAATTCTTGTAGATGTTGTGTCAAGTGAAAGCAGGATAGATCAGTAGACCCCTCTGGAAGTTTTGCTTTAAGAATTCAAAATAAAATTCTAAGAAATTAGCGTATCCCAATTGATTTTACCTTGGGTTTCCACACCAAATTTGAATTGTGTGTGTGGCACTTTTATGATCTGTTAGATACCTTGTCTTCCCTGTTGCTAACAGGGAGGAGGAGTGGACTTTTAGCTTGTCCTTGAAGTTAATTTTGATGAGACTGAACACTGCCCACATTAAATTATGAGTGGGCTCTAAGGTGCCTCGTTGAGAGAGACTTAGGGCAAATCTGACTTGAGCATTTTCAGCAACTGTTGCAGTGGAACAGGAAGGTTTTATGCCATATACATATATGGGTGCCAGCAGAGGCATTTCTGAAATAAATGGCAAGCGAGAAAATGATCCCAGCTCTTCCTTCAGAAGGCTGGGTTCTCATCATTAGTTATTTGTATTATGCTGCTATCTAGAGGTCTAATGCACCATCAAAAAGCATTTTTGAAGACCTCTTTTGCCTATAGAATTTACAGTGCAAGAAAAACAAGCAACGGGTCAGAGAAGAACATTTCCCCAAACCTGTCCTACAGCAGAAAATGAAGTTTGAATAACTTAAGCAACTGGCTGAGTATAATGTTGAGATTGGTGGCAAAGCTGAGACTTGTTGTACCAAGATCTTTTGAATGAAGATTCAGAACTCATCTGAAAACAAAACCAACCAACCAAACAAACAAAAGCAACTTGGAGGTTCTGTCCTTTTTCTTTATGCTACTCTGATGGTGATGCAGATAGAGCAGATAACTGATAACATATTCCAGATAAAGATATCTCAATTTCATAAACACTTGTAATAAAGGAATTTATGTTAAACTTTATTAAGTGCCAAGCACTATGAATGTTTTTAGTCATGTCTGGCTAGCAAATGGCTTTGTTGCATTTTCAAACTTACTATGTAGCTTTTTTTTTTTTTTTTTTTTTTTTAAGCTCCTTGACTTGTCCCATTTGTCTCTAGTTGGTTATGGGGTTTGATTTTGTAGGAGAGTTCTGTTTATTAGCTTTTCTAGTTACAGGCTTTTTCCCACTTGCACTTAATTTTTTCAGCTATGGCCATCTCTAAACTGCCTGTTAAAAGTCAGATGTTTCCCAGTACTTTCATCTTAGTGGGATCTAATATGTTTAAGTAATCTCTGTTACAATTCAATATTACTGTACAATTCAGAAATTGTACAGCATTGAATCTTATTTTGGATAGGTGCACATAATGCCAAACCATGTCCTTCAGTTAGTCTATGGAGAAGTGGTTAACTAAAGAAAAGCAGTTTCAGACTTTGGAGATATTTCATCTGTTATCATCTCATTTTTGCAATTTAATCAGTGTCTGGTCAGAATGAAAGATAGATTGTTGAGAGCAAAACAGCCATTGAGATTTTGAAAGCTTGTGCATTTGTTCTTCTTACGTAAAATAATTACTTTAGAAACAGGAGAAAAAGGGGTGCAAGGCCAGCTTCATATCATGGGAAATGAATGTCTCTGACTGTCATAATAATCATTTTTACTTTCCCCATTTCCCCCGAGCAAATATACTCAGGGTACTCTTCAGTGATCGTATGTATAAAGGATATCCTCCAAAAAGAGACTGGCAGCTTTAATTTGTTTGATGTGTGCAATCACAGTCCATGTTAAATTCAAAATGCTTGTCCAATCAAGGATTCAATATAGAAAAGAGGCAGTAACAAGCATGCAGTACGCTGTAATAAAGAAATCTGTTGATTGAAAACAGTTTGTGTATTTTGGAAATGATAGGGAATGTAATTGGTAAGAAAGAAAAGGATAGGGCTTCATAAATAATAGGAAATAGAGCATATTTTTTTCACTGATAATGCTAACTCAATTTAACAATGTTCTGGTTCTGAATATCCTTATTCAGTAAAATAGGCCTGGTAGATCCTCCAGTACTCTAAATTTCTTGATTAATGGAAAGAGCCCTTTATGCTGATGGCGCCAACTTTATATGTTGAGTCTCAGCTGTAACGATCCGCTCTGTTGTCTCTCGCTGTGTCTCCTCCAGCTCTTAGGCCGTATGTCTGAAGGAGGAGAGGACGTGGCAAGGCGTTAACGTGGCAAATTAACCACAGGCAGGACTTCAAAATCAACGCAGTTATCTGGGTGCTTTTATGAATTACCCAACGGCTGTTTTTTAGGATGAAAAGAGCATTATGCGTCAGCCTTAGCCACAGGATGTCCGATGAACTTGGGTGATCCTAAATATCTCCATAGGTGAAGCCCTGGATGTGCTCGATATTTCCCTCTACCTGTACCATACGCACCTTCCATATCGTCTTTCCTTTGCTGCAGTTCCCTAACAAGAGCGTTTACCTATTTATGGAACAGTGTTTTAGCATATGGTTCGTATCTTTGCAGCCTTGCAGCACCGCCAGGCTCCAAAATAGGGAGTTTCTGTAAACTTTTTTTCCATGTTCTTAAATTTCCAAGAAGGAAAGATCTGTTTCTGGTTGTTGTCATTTGTGTGGGCGCCTCTGTGAGTGCATGTATGTGTGGGTGTGCAAGCTTGGATTGGGTAAGGTATTAATACAATAAAAAAAAAAGAAAGAAAGAAAAAAAAGAAGACTGTTAAATGGACATGTAGTTGCAGCTGTTTATGCAGTAGTTGTTATGGTACTTTAAAACTCTTATGATCTAGGAGGAGGAAGTACTTGAGAGTCAAAAGCTAGGAAATAATACAGCTAACAATGTGGTTTTATGTGGGAAAGATTCACTTATTTTTTGAGTTTCTCATTCATTTTATTTTGTTTTTTTGTACAGATATTATGTTACACATAGTGTTACACAAGGTTATCCAATGTTTGGAGATAAAATTGTACCTAAGTGGTCATGGTAGTTGTGTGAAATATGATGTGTCAGGCAGAATTTTTGCTCAAGCGTTCTCATCGGATGATCATAAATATTATGACATTTTGAAGAAGTGCTCTTAACATTACAAAAAAAAAATCTTTATATGCAAAAATGTGAAGATCTCCCTGTCAGTTTTGAGCAGTTGGGCTATATCGGACTGTGAACTAATGACTGAGGAAAGGGGTTGAGAAGCTGTTCACTTGCCGACAGTGATTTCCAGGAGACAGGAGATACTTGGGGAGCAGTAGCAGCTACTGCTAAAATCCAGCAGTGTCTGATGCCTAGTGCTCGAAGTAAGCTCACAGAAATCTGTTCCTCATCAAAGATGTACACAAAAGTTTTGATGTCCATAACAAATCTACAGTGAAATAACATCAGTAGTGAGGTGTCAAAGCTCAAGAATAAAACTTGGTTTTGTTCTGAAAACAAAAAGTTGAAATATAAAAGTGGTAATGAATGAGATTTGCAGTTAACGAGGACCAAAACACAAGGTAGTTTTGGCTGACAGTATTTTACCAGTCACTCGTGTAGCTGGAGGGTTGTTCCTGGTTAAGAAGGAACTGCGTGAGGCTTTCCCTTGAAAAGGTACCTGGAAGACTATAGTGAAACCCCATCGAGACTGGAATGCTCTGTGAAATGTTTTCTTTTGACCTGAATGTGTGATTTACAACCTACACTACTACATTACAGCCTGTGTTAATACATTCAGACTGCACCTTTGAATGCTGTAGCCCACTGTCATTTGCACTGTAAACCTCAATTTGAGACAGTATGTTAAAATATATAAAAGGGACTTGTTGGTTTGCCTAGTAAATAGCCATTTCCTTCATCTCCAGTCCTTGTATACCACTCTCTTAAGAGAGAAATTCTTCCTCTGTGTATGTTGGTGTTAACAGTTTCCACTCTTAAATGATGGACAACAAGTTAACAGCAAAAAATGGGTGTTGACAGTTCTTGAAAATGAAATAATGTTTGATATAACCTCAAGTTTCTCTCTGAACTTTGACCAAACAATAGAAAACCTTAAAAAGGAGGAGCACGGTGCTGTCAGGCACAGAATTACACTGGAAAAAAAATTAATCTAAATAGTGAGGGAGAAGTCTGGGTTCTCTTGCATGTTATTTAGCAGCAATGGTAAGAAGAGGGATGTTTCTTTCTTTGTGTAATGTGCAGTAGTTACAATAAACACAAGATTTCCAAATCTCAGAGGACTCTCTTGACAGTTGCTTGATAACAGCTTTTTTCACTCCATAGTTTTGACAGTTTGTATGTGTTGCCATATCTAGTGTAAACTAAAACATCACTGTCATTCTGTTTTTCTTTCATATGTGGCTTGCTTTTCTTCATTTTCTTCCCCCCTGTCTTTAAGATAATAAAAAGCCTGGGGCTTTTAATTCATAGCCCGAGACCGAGGCAAGTTGTGTGCGGGGAGCCGCGTGCGTTTCCATTTTGCCGACCCTCTCGCGGACGGCACCGCTCCAAGCGCCGTTTCCCACGTTGCCTCCCGTGCGGGGCAGGAGCTGCACCGTCGTGGGGCTCGCGCTGCCCTCGTGCACGGCCGCGCAGGGCTCCTGCCCCACGCACCCTGCCAGCGCGGCACGACCCAACGCGCCCCCGATTCCTTCTCCGAGTTGTGTCGATGGTCGTGGAGGCGCGTGTGGCTCCTGTGGGCACCCCGGTTCCTGCAGCGGGAGCCCCTCGGGGTTGCATTCCCCACAGCTGCGTGGATGTCTCCAGGTACAGGATGACTCTGTTTAACCTTTGGGGCTTTTTATAGATCTCTTCGAGGTTGTTTTGTCATCGGACCAAGTGCGCATTAGCCCAGCAGAGTGCCCAGTGTCGTCATCTGGCATGTTACAGACAAATTCCAATTACTTTTCTGCTTCGAGCTATTGTTAAACACTATGAGCTAGCTGACAGTAAAATTATAAATACAGGTGTTGTCACACTACACTATAATCAGAATTTTAATTTGAATTTTCATTTGTAAAGCCTTTTTTTAACATGAAAATGGGAATAGAATTAGTTTTATTGACAGTAAAAAGACATTTTGAAAGCTTGCTAAATCATTACCTGTATTTAGTAGAGGAAAAAAATTGTATATGCCCGTATAAAAAGAAGAGTTTTATTATCACATATTTACTCATTATATTTGGTGGTAAATAAAACGAGGAAGACGTGTTTGACAAATGATTGACGTAATTCAATACGTTTTCACTTCATCGGAACAATAGACAGACATAAATATATATTTGCCTTTGTTTTGTTCTGCTATTACTATGCAAGCCTGCGATAAAATCTTCAAGCAAATTAAGTAGAGCCTGTTGAGTCTCTATGCAGTGCTAAACTTTTTATTTTGCAATTTTCTCTTCTTACATAGATTCATGGTTCTTTGCTTTTTTACCTCTCTTTCTCCTCTTTTTCCTCTCCTCTTTTCTTCGCTCGGTGGTTGGAGTGGTTCCCCCTTCTCAAGACCCTTTTTTTTTTTCCTCGAGGCATTTAGTGTCGTGTCTGCCAGATTTCAGTGATGAGCAGCGAATTGCTTTTAAAGTGGGCATTATGCCAGTTCAGCAGCACAATGGAAAACCAATCTTCCACCATTCTACTTTTGATGCTGTTATTGTAGCATTTTAGATAACTGCTGCCACAAAAAAAGATGTGCTCAATTGCTACCAGTTAGTCAAGTTAAATCCAGAGTAGCATTAAAATTACTCTGAAAACTGTTTGTCAGAGGTCATGTGCTGTCTGTGGCTGCAGCGCATAGGATAGGTGTTCTGTTCTGTGTGGGGTTTTTTTCTTTTTACGTTATTATTACTGTGACTGACCAGCTCTCTAAATAGCCCTTCACTACTTGTTTACTTATTGTCTTCACCTCACTGCTGAAAATATGTGTCAAACAGAAATGTTGAAAAGTTTCTGTAAAGTGCTGGAAATAGCAGGGGAGTGAGTTGTTCAGGGTGCTACAGTTTGTACAGTGTGAAAGCAAAAAAAAATAAATAAATAAATAGGAAGAAGAAGGGGAGAGCAAGAACATAATTCTCTGGTTTCTGTAGCAAGATTACTGTTTTCATCTTTTTATCTTCACTTTTCAACCACTGAGTTCACTTTTCTATTTTTTTTAATAGCGCAAATGGAATTTATCCGCTTTCTCGCTCTCTTCCCCTTCCACTCCTCCTCCTCCTCTTCCTCGCTCTGCTGCCGGCTTTGCTTGTGAACGAGAGGGTCTGCTACTGCTGCTGCAGGACAGATGGCAGTTGTGGAGGGGGGTTTATAATGCTAGGTGACTTCTAAATCAGTTGTTTTCCAATAAAATACAAAGCAGGAAGATTATTTACGGGTGGTGGGAATTAAAAGAGCAAGGATGATTTACTCGCTCGTTGCCAAGACTTTATTTCATGGATAATATAATGCACTGCATTAGCAGCCTGAATAATTGTTTTCCTTGCTCGTATCGCTGTAAAATGCACGTTGCGCTGTGTGATGTGCTCGTTCTCATTGCTTTGAGCAGGGAAACAGCCTTGCAGCTGGGGCCGTACACTGCACCAGTTCAGCGTTTCGGACAGCAGACTAGACGTGGTCCGCTCCTGCAGGACTGTGAAGGAGTTAAGGTGCCGATTGCAGCCTCGTATTTAGATGTCTAATTAACATAGCAGGCTTTCAAGAGAGATTAATATTTGTAACCTTCTAAGTCACAGAGCACTGCAGTGCTCCATAGCAGATAGGGAATGTATTTATCCCTCTCGATAGGCAGCGAATCGATAACATATCTTTGGGAATCTCACTGTGGCCCGCAAGGCTGCTCTTTCTCTGTAGGGTGGGAAGAGTGTCTTTGCCCCAGGAACACATGGAGCTGGTCCTCACTAATATCTGTAAAACTCTTTAAAAATCTCCAATAGGTGGCAGCATGGAAGTGCAAAGTTGTCACAATTAGGATTTTTTAGCATTCCCCTTAAAAATGGGCACTTTCTTACAGGCTTGATTAAATTCTAGGTGCTGATGTTTTGCTGA
>JAUBNY010000972.1:489277-490584 GCA_032275445.1 Crypturellus soui | reverse complement strand
GATTTTTTAGCATTCCCCTTAAAAATGGGCACTTTCTTACAGGCTTGATTAAATTCTAGGTGCTGATGTTTTGCTGAAATCTGATGAGCTCTTGGATTTTTATATGCCAGGAACTTCACTGATGGCACAGATGGGTCGTGCTTAGTTGTTACTGTTCTCTACTAGAGATGTACAGGGCTTGTGCGCTTGCAAAAGGATTCTGCTAAAAACTAGTCAGTGTCAGAACTGTTTTGGATAAACTTTATTTTGTAAGAACTGTCTGCCTTTTCTAGTTAAATGCCTTTTAAAATATAATACCTTTAAATGATTGTTATGCTGACAGAATGACTAGAAAAGGGGTCAGAAAGGTGCTTATCAATAGAGTTAAGGGAAAAAAAAAATAAAACCCAGTATCATCATCTTCAGTGAGATAAAGCTAGATCCTCCTGGCAGTGTAATGGAAAAGTTAAAATGCAAAGGGCCTTAGCAAGGCACATGTGTATGTGTGTGTCCCCAAAAATACTCTAATGCATGAAATCAGCTACTGGTGAATCAAATAGCACTGAGGGGAAAAAAAGAGAGCACCAGGTCAGGTGCTAAGAGAAAATGAGAGTAACTCCATGAGAAACACTTTATACATTAGTTAGTTACACCTTTATACATTTGTTAGTCATACCTAAATATAAGTTTAGGAGATCCACTGTTTTTCGTGAGTTGTTGTTGTTGTTGTTTTGGTTTGGTTTGTTTTTCCTTTCTTAAACTAGAATTTCAGCTTTGCAGGATTTATTGCATACATTACCTTAATCTGTGGCCACATATCAACACATCTGTCTGCTTCCCTGGCAAGTACGTGGCCTCTGTACGGAAATGCCTTCCCAGAAAGACCGGTAGAAAATGGGCTGCTAGAGTTAGTCTTAGGCAGAATATAACTGAGGCAGAAAACTGGCCAGATAAATTAAGATCGGCAGAAAATAGAAACCTGTTAGTCACTATGACTCAAAAGTTTAAATATTTCAGGAGAATAATTGGTTGGTTGGTTGGTTGGTTTTAATACAGTATTTCTCTACTAAGCGTGTGTCCTGAGGAGAAATAAAGATGAGTCTGTTGGGACTTTTTCTTATTTGCAGACATGGCACAGGCTCTTTTTCTCTCTCTTTGGTCTACATTTTTGGCCATATTTTGGGGATGTGATGTGGAAAATCATCATATGTGCCTGGTTAGATGTTGAAGAACTCCCCACTAAGGAGCCACCTTTGGGGAAGAAAAACATAGAAAACCTGCTCAGAGCAACAGTCTGAGAGCTGATTACCTCTGTAGCCGTGAAGGAA
>JAUBNY010000972.1:476777-484277 GCA_032275445.1 Crypturellus soui | reverse complement strand
GGGTGTCTGTACGTACAGCCGGTAGTGCTGGCTGCTCTGATGTGGATGATTGCTCACCCCGGACAGCGATATAGTGATAACAGGAGTCCCACTATTTCCAGGACACGGCCGGCTCCCAAGAAGCCATCGCGGGAGCTGCACCTGCCCGGGCCTGGCACGCGTTGCCGATTGAATTCTGCTTTGGGAAGGCAGCAGGCGCGTTTACGCGCAGCCCTCAGTCAGACGGTGTGGTAACTCGGGGCTATTGACTGCCCACGTTATGCAGCTGCCTTTTCCTCCGCAGAGCGGTGCCGGTTGTCATTCTTGCTCTGCTGTGTGGCAGCGTAAATAGTCCCCTTTCTAACCAACCTGGTGGGAAAAGTCAATATCCCATCAGCCGCGGAGGTAAACACATCAGGAGCTGTGTCCTCTCTCATCTTCCCCCGCTCCGCGCGGCTGCGGCGCTCGCCCCCGGCGCTCGTGTCACTCAGCAGCGCTGCCGCTGCCGCTCCTGCCCCTCCGCTGCCTCTCCCCCGTCCCCTGCCCCTCTGTGCGAGCCCACGCTGCCCCTGCGCAGCAGCTCGGGCAGCTGAGCGGTGCTGCATGACCAGGGGCTGTCACGTGCAGCTGGAGTTGGGGTTTAGTGGGGAGGGGGACCGGGAGATCTGCAGGGAGCGCGGCGGGTGGTTGGGCGCTGCGCTGCGCGCAGGCGGGCGCTGCGCTCCCGCGTCTCGGGCAGCGCGGGGTGGTTTGCCGGCTTGTTTGACGCATCCCCCTTCCCCTGGGCGCCAGCTGTTCCTGCGCTTCCCCCTGGACCCTCAGGAGCGCCAGGGAACTTGCAACTGTTCTGGCCTGGCTTTGAACTGCAAGTATGGCACTGGCTGCAACGCGTGGGCACAAGCAGCGCGGTTTTGCTCGCATGCAGCTGTGGCAGAAGCTCCAGCTTAGTGGCTCGTGTGTTTGGAAAAGGCAGAAGCTAGTTGATGCTGAGTCTGTGGCAAGGAGGGCTCATCACTCTCATGGACTACAGTTTCCATGGGTTGTTTAATTAAACCCTACGTTTAAATAATTTCGGCATCATTAAATGTACTTGTGCCGGAGGGAGGTCAGTCTGTTGATGGACAGATTCTGGTAATCTTGAGTTTTTGTTGTATTTGGGGTGTAGTTCAGGGATTTTTTAATCCCACTAATAAGCAATTTCCGTTCCTGTCTCAGTAACAGAATTTCATACATGGACTTGCTGCCCAAGGTTTTAAACGTAAATCCTTAGAGTTGAACGACAGCACCGTTTTTGCCTCCCTCACTAGGATGCATGAAAAGTGCTCTCCAAAGGGCTTCTAAGCAGCACGTTCAGTTGCTTGAACTGTCATCTTTAATTTTTAAAGATTTTATAGTGCCACATTGAGAGATCGGAGTTCAGTGGACCTTTGTCAATAACATGGAAAATCTAAGCAGGTAATAGTAGTTCCTCATGAAACATTAAGGTTTCTACTGAACCCAGCATTTAGTCTTCTGAGTTCATCTTCAGACATCTGGGGCTCTGTACAAATGTTCATAAATCCTTGGGGAGGAGGAAATCAGAAACCCCAAATTATAATGACTATTTCTGTTACTGTGTCACCCCCAGTTCCTCATATCCTCTCCCCATCTCCTCAAGCCTTCGCTTGGCGGCAGAAATAAAGATCGGTCTGGTGGGATGTCTTCATCTCAAAGCTGTGTTGCTCACAGAGGGGCTCAGGAGCACAGGTTCCAAAACGTGGCGGCGGGGAGGACTGAGGCCGCGTGCTGGGTCCATGTGGTGCCAGCGAAGTGCTGTGTCGGTGCTGGTAGGGGCTTCCCCACGCAGGGCTCGCGTGGCCGGAGGGCTCACGGCTGAGGGTCCTGTGCTGGGCCCTCGTCGCTGCACCTGGAGCTGCCTCAGCCCCTGGGCACGGAGGCTTCCCATGGGGAGTCTCACTGGGGGCATGGCCGTCCTGTATGCCCCGTAATCCGGAGCATCCCATGCAGCGGATCTCAAGGAGTAGCTGCTGGCAGCGGCTTTTGGGTAGGGGCTGGTGTTTCTAGAACACGAGGTTGGCTCAGAAAGAGGGGCACTGTTGGATGAGAGCTGCTTCAGGTCGGTGTGGCAGATACCCCAGTAAGCGTGTCTTGTGCTCTAGGCATTTCTTCACAGACACGTTGATCAAGCGTGCGGGATCAGCTGTCCTCAGGCGTCTGTTAGGGGAGTCTGATGCCTCCCAGTTGGGGTGACCTGGGTGTCTTCTCTCAGGTTTGGGGCAGAGTAGCTCCCTTTCCTTCAACATCCCTGAGCTTCACCGTGCCCGTCCTGCAGCCGAGGCGGCGTCACGTCGGTGGGGAGGCTGGCCCGAGCGGCCACTGCACCGCTGCTAGCAGCAGGGATCGGAGAGTCAAATCACAGTTTCCTTGAAATATGAATCTGAATTTGCTGTAGGCAGAATATCTCCCTATTTCAGAGCCCCGAGAGATGTGCCTACTTGATACTAAATAAAAGAATCGGCTTTAATAAGTGAGGTCCTTTCAAAATCCATCCTCTTATTGCTTATTCTGTTGGGGCTAGTGAACCCCTCTCCATGCCCATGACGTCCTGGGAGCTGGTGCGCCAGCTCCGGCGGGGATGACCGGGGCCGCGGGAGCTGCCGCCAGCCTCAGTGCCCGTCCCAGCTTTGGCATCCGCCCAGCCCAGAGCTGCCGCGGTGCTGGCAAAGGTGGTGGGAGCGGGAGGTTGAGGAGCTCGCCCTAAAAGTTGTCTTCGAATGTGAACTGCAGACATCGCCTTGTTTCAGAATACCCCAATTCCTGACAACAGCGAGTGCAGCAGTAATTACTTTTCTTGGTCTTTTAATCCTCTGTTTTTTCTTTTCCTTCATGCTTTCAGAGCACATGAAGAAGAAGACCCAGAGAAAGGAGCTATCTGAGGCCTACAAGAGGCTGAAGAGCACAGCAGACAAATGGCTGTCCATGAGCAGCTACTCGGAGGTGAACCTCAGCAAGCTCTTTGAGACCATCAGTGTGGCAAGATCTCTGGGAGAATCCAGTGGTGAAAGACAGTGATTTGTGGAAGACGGAGGGGGAAGAGAGGCTAGCTTGTTGTTTAGGAACAGTAATCTCTTAAGCAGGACCCTATTTCAGTATGCACAATGCTGTTTTAATAATCTTGTTTCTTTGGTGGTGGAAAAAAATGAAGATAAAAACACAATATATGGTTCGTTCACATGGACAAGAAATACGTTTTTTTATCTTCCCTTCTTTCCTCCGTTGAGAAGTCAAGGTTATTAAAATACCGAGTAGCTGATTTTTGCAATGTATTTTGTTGTGTATTTAGACCTATGAGGGAAAAGGGGGTGGGGGAATTGCTGCTTTAATTGGATAATTCCCAGTGAGAGTTGCTGGAATGTAAGTGATCCTAGACTTTGCTCCAGGGTATTTAGTAGAGGTGCTCTCAGGAAGAGAGGTTAGTAGAGGTCTCAGTAGGAGCACTAATGTTTTGCCTTTTCACAGTTTATCTTCTTCGTCATGGTAAACATACCAATTACAAACAATGCTAAACCTAAATGCCTTTAAATGCCCTGATAACCTTCTGGTGGAGGTAGGGATGCCTTACTTTCAAGTTTATTAAAGACAAAGAACCTACAGGAGTAACCTGGAGTTACCAAAACAGGGATCCACCTTCTTATTAAGAGTCTTTCAGCGTCTTTAAGCATTATCATTTGCTACACTGGAGACTGCATATGTGTAGGTACACATGCACAGGTACAAAATGTGGTTAGTACCTACACAGGTTATAAACATACTTGAGGGGGGAAAGGAGAAGAATCACTGTTGCCGTTCTGCAATAATTGCTGTATTGGGGGGTTTAAGGTTTTATAAATAAATAGTATTTTCCATTTACTTCAAGTAAAATTACAAACAGATGCGACAAGAAATGATCATATGTATGGTTGCAGCTTTTGTACCAGAACGAAAATATAGTACTCATTACATTTGCTGTTAAGTTTGCAATGTGATATATTGATGTAAGGTTATAAAAAAAAGTTCTTTTTAATCTTTAACAGTATAAAATGTAAAATTTTCATAACACTTGAAGGACAAAATAAAGTTTTCTAGTAAAATAGAACTTGACCTGATCGTCTGTCTGTTGAAAATACAACGTGCGACATGGGGTTTCTCCAAACTTTGCCTGGTTTTACCGAAGGAAAGCTCGTGTGTCTGTGGTTCAGGCACATGGGGCCTGCTCAGTAACAAAAGCAGCGTGTTGACTGTGGCTTCAAAATAATAATGATAAAAAAATAGTTAAAAAATACAAAGACAAACACTAATGTGTTAGGTACCAGAGGCTCACGTGTATCTGCTTGTGTGTTTTATGACATTCGTTTGTCCCTAGGCGGTAGCTGCCTAGTGCCTTGGAAAATGCTGTGTGTCGATCCAGGTATGTCTGGTGGAATATGCCAAAACACACTTAGCTGCTGACTGACTGGGGCTAAATGTTAGTTTTTACTCACGGTGAGTGAGGACCCGTGCCCAGCAGCGACCTGTTCCGTGCTGATGCCGTCCCAGCCCCGTGATCTCCCACCCTTCGCCAAGCTGCTCACTTGGGTCATGGATGTTGGGCTCCTTCACCGATGTGCTGCAGCCTCACGGACATATTAATATCGCAACTCCTTGAACGACAGATGAATCAGGTTCCTGTAATTTCACACCGCTGTGTTTTTTCCTTTACATCGTGTCCAACCCGATTACACTTATGAAGATGTTGCTGATATTAGCTGGGCAGAATGCCTTAGACGAGCGAGAAAAAAAAGTGTGACCTTCTCCCTCAAGCGTTAGGTATACAAATAAAGTGGATACATGTGGCATAACCCGACCCCGTGGCACGTGTATGTATCTGTATAATTACGGCTGGAGAGCCTGTTAATTTGCAAGTTTAGGGATGTTTAGCCCGAGCCGGAGCGCGGCGCGATGCCGGCGCAGGGAGGGCGCACGGGCCCCGTCCGGGATGGGAGAGCAGAGCCCGGATCCAGCACCCGCTTTGCCCACGCTCCGGCCACCCCCGCCGCCTCCTCTCTGCCCAAGTTGCACTTTGCCCAAATTCCACTTTTTTTTTTTTTTCACTCTGAAATTCTGCTTTTTACCCCCCTCCCCACCCCAACTCCGGGAGGCTTTGGATTCAGAAGAGTGGCCCGAGCCGAGCTGAACTCTTGGCAAGGAGTGAACGGGATTTTTCCCCCCCAACCCCCTCTCTCTCTCCCGGTGACTAATCAGCTCTGGGCACTTTGCCTCGTCTTGGCCCCGCAGAAAGGCTGGGAAATGCGAAATCATCCTTATAGAATTTAATATTCAACAGAGCCCGTTAATTTGGTGCTGTAAATACTTCGGGAAGGTGGAAGTCCAGAGGTCTCTCTTTTGAACCCGATCTCCGCTGAATTTCCGCCACTTCCTTCCTCCCGCCTTGGCTCCAGCTCCCCTCCCCGCCCCCAGCCCCGTTAAAATTGAGATTTGTTTTTATTTGTGTTTATTTGCAGCTCGGGAAGAGGAGTGTTGGTACAGTGAGACGGTAGCCAGGTTTCCCCGATGACATATGGTACATTAAAACCGGTTCCAAACGGCAAACACATTTGCGGCTGTGCCAAAATGCTCTTTTCACTGTAAACCCCACTTTTCCTAATTCCAAACGTGAGCACATCTTCCTTCCCCCTCACCCTCTTTTTTTTTTTTTTTTCGTGATTTTCTGTCTTCCGCCGAGCACCTTAAATATTCCCTAATTGAATAGTTCTCCGGCACTCTCCTTATAGCAGTTTAATAGATTAACTCATCTGTGCCAGCTTCGAATTTCAGATTAAAATTCCTTCATCCCGAAGGCAGCATTATCAGGTTGTTGGAGGCTGTTTTCAAACCTTGGTTTTGAATAGCAGCGGCTCTGCATTAATTTAACCACTAAGCTAATAAGTAGGTTTCGTTTTGTTATGCTAAGCTTTATTGCTTTTCTTTTGATCAGAATGGTGTTGTTGAGCAAAGCAGCAGACAAGGCATTCTTTGATGAGGGAATTAGTGCTCTATTCTCCCTCTATTATTCATAGCACAGTGGAATATGTAAGTACCTGAGGGTGTCAAAGGAGAGCAGGCTCTATTGCAAAGTGTTCGCCTTGTTTCTCTCAATAGCTGACTATGAGATGATAAACCGCTTAATACACTGCACTAATTGGATGAGAGCAGAAAGAGATGGGAATTAAGGCGAGGCGAAAGGAGAAAGTGCTACGAGCCCTCATTCACTCCCGCAGCACTTTAGCAGCGCCAAAGGAGGCACAAGCTTTCTATAAGCAGACTAGGGGTTTTGTGCGGAGATAAAATGAACCTGTTAGTGGATTCAAGTAATACACTAATTATTGCACAGTATAAATACCACTACTGGTTTTATAACACGGAGGTAAACTTCTTTTGAGAAGGTTATAGGATTGCTTGGCAGCAGTATAGATCCTAATAAGGGACCAGAGTAATAACCCCCTGGATTAACAAAATTGCTGCTTGCAGAAGTATGATTCTGGCTTTTACGAAGATTTCAGCAGAATGAATAAAAATGACTGAATGACATTTCTTAATGCGTAATGGCTTGATAATGATTCCCTTTTCTTTAAGGAAAAAAAAAGTATATTTCAGACTGTACTGCTAATAACGTCCAGGGAACAAGCGTGATTTTTTTGTGTGTGCCTGTGGTGGTTTTTAGGGCTCTAAAAATGCGGTGTGCGGGGAGGGGGCAGTGAGGGTTTTTAAGCGCTGCCGGGAGGGAAAGGAGGAAGCCGCGGGAAGCGCCGCGGACGGACGGGATAACGGGACAACAGGATAACGGGACGGACGGGCCGGGACCCCGGGAGGGGAGCAGAGGGGAGGACGGGGGGCACGGGCGGGCTCGACGCGAGGCCGAGCTGCTCCCGAGCGGGTGAGATCGCCCTCCCCGAAGGCGCCCCGGCCCGGGGGGCGCTGGGGAAGGGGGCGCCCGTGGTGCCCGGGGTGGGGGGATTCCACGCGGTTCCGCCCCTGCCCGCCCCACGGAAGGGCCGCGCGCGAAAGCACCCTCGAGATAATGAAAATACTTAAAAATGAAAAAAAAAAAAAACTTAAAAAAGAAAAAACAACAAAAAGAAGGGAAGGAAATAAATTAATCCCCGGGGAAAACGAGGTCCCAGCGCGGCCAGGGGAGCTCTGCTTTCAAACCAGCCGCGGAGACACTTTGCGGAAACCCACGCGGGATGCGGGGAGCTGCCCCCCTCCTCCCCCCGACACGCACACCCCCTTTTTTGCTCCTTTTCTGTGTTCGTTCGTGCGTTTTGCGTCGTTTCCCCGCGCGAGGAGCTGCGGCCGCCCCGGGGTCCCCCCGGCAAACGGGGCCGCCCGCGACCCCCGAGCGCCCGTCCCCGTCCCCTCGAGCCCGCGGCCGGAGCCGCCGCCGCAGCCGCAGCCGCAGCGCAGCCCCCGCCGGCTCCTGGCGCTGGGGCTCGTTTCCTTCAG
>JAUBNY010000972.1:456049-467108 GCA_032275445.1 Crypturellus soui | reverse complement strand
CCCGACGGGCCCCGGCGCTGGGGCTGCCGCAGAGCCGCCCCCGGAGCCGCCGGGTCGGGCCGGGCCGGGCCGGGACCTCGGGGCCACCCCCCGCGCCGCTGCTGCGGCACCGCCGAGGGAGCCGGGGGGCCGCGAACCGGCCCCTCCCGGCGGGCCCGGGCAGGGAAGGGAAGGGAAGGGGGAGGGACCTCCCGCCGCCGACGGGGCCCCCCGCGCTGTGCCGCCCGGCGGCGGTGTGGGGAGGAGGACGGGAGCCCCCGCTTCGTTGTGCGGGAGGAGCGGGGCGCCAAGGCCCGGGCCGACCGCGCTCCTTGAGCCGTCCCTCCGCCGCTGCCCCGGGGCCGGCCCGCCCGGAGGAGCGGGGGAGATTTGGTGTGGCTTTAGAGTTGGGGGAGCAGGGTGCTTTTTAATTTTATTTATTTTTATTTTTTTTTACTTTTATTTTCTCACCCTCACTCTTTCTAGTCACGGCAAACCCGTCCTCTGAAAAACCTTCCCCACGAAAGCAAAAACAAAACCAACCAACGCCCCCCGGCCCCCCATCGCTGCAGGGGTGGCTGCAGGACCGCAGGCTGCTCTCAGGGCTGGAGCGGGGGGTTGACCTTAGCGGGGGCTGCAGAGCCAGGCGGGGGGCCGCTCGCTGCTCCGCGAGGCTGCGTGGGGGGCGGAGAGCGGCGGGGCCACCGGGGCCCTCGGCGCCGCGGGAAGCGCCACCGTCTCGGCCGCCGCGTTGGGAAACGCCGCCGTTTCGGTCACCGTTCTGAGAAACGCCGCCTCGAGTCGCCGAGCGGCTTCTTCCCCCCGTTCCCTCAGGGCTACGCGGACCCGCGACCGCCCCCGCGCAGCGCCGGCTGCCCCGGGGCTACTCGTGGCTCCCTCTATTCATCCGCCTATTTATTGGGCTGTGTTTTTTTTATTCTCTTCTCCCGCAGTGGAGAGGAAAACGAGAACAACGACCACGGCGCTCCCCGCCGCGCCTCGCGCTGCACCGCGCGCCGCGGAGCCGGGGCTCGGGCGGCAGCTGCGGGCGCAAAGTGCGCGCCCCTCCGCCCGCGCAAAGCGCGCGCCCCTCCACCCGCGCAAAGAGCGCGCCCCGCCGCCCCCTCGGCCGGCCCCGGGCCCGCGCGGCGCCCAGCGGCGTGTGCACGTACACACATAGCGCCTATATGTGCGCATATGCACAGACTTATTTATCTGCTCGTTTATTTGTCAGGGTGATGACCTGGGGCAGGATCCTGCACTCCTGCAGCTCGGGCCAGGGCTGCAGCACGGGGCGGCGCGGGTGGGTCAGGGTGCTCTCCCACCAGGGAGGAGAGCAGAGGGCCGGCGGGATCGCGGCGCCCGTCGTCTTCACCGCTGTGGAGGCCTGCGGGGAGCCGGCAGCCCTGCGGGTACGTGCGTGCAGCAAGGGCTCTGCCAAGCTGCTGGCGGCCTGAACACGTCTCTGGGTTCAGAGGCTTAACTGCCTCCTCCCTTCAGACAGGGAAATTATTATTGCCTTATTACAGAGCATTAATGGAAAGGTTCGATAAGCTGCACTCGGCAGCCACCACTGGGGAGCTGCCCCAAAACCCTCGGCAGGACAGTGGTGGATTGGTCTGCTCCGCATCCACACCCCGGAGAAGAGCTCCTTCTGCAGCTTCCTCGGGTTTCTCCCTGGGCAACTAGCAGACATTTTCGCTGTTTTCTGGCCTGTGCACGTGCAGGAGCTGGTGTGAGGGCTGCATGGGCTCCCCGTCAGCGCAGGTTGCAGAGGCAGGAGCTGCCCCACAGCCCCGGGCAGCAGCGGGGCCGTCACTGCCACAGGCTGGGCAGCCGCTTCCTCCCTTCGTCCTTCAGGATAAATCTGACCTGAACACTACAGCCTGCGCTGCCTCTGCTCTTGCACCTGAGAACAGCCCAGCTCTTGCTGCTCACTTTGGCTGCGTTGTAGCTCAGGTAGCAATTTTCCTATTAACTTATGTCTGGACAAAGGCCTGGTGTCGGCAGCGGTGGTGACTCTGAAACTGTTATTCACTTACTTGATATCTAGCCCGTGCTGATGTGGGGGCAGAATCTGGGCCTCATTCCATATATTTAATTCAAGAAAATGTTTTCTAAATCCATCCATATTCTGTCAATATTTATTTTTAATTACTTGGTACTTTATTTTTCTGTTGGAGTGGTTTTCATTTTTCATTGAGTGGTTGGTTTAGGAGGATGTGCCTCACCTTTATTCCTCTTTTCTGCCATTTCCCCAGCTCCCCAGCCTGACAAGCAGGCCCAGGCAGCATCGCTCTGTGCTGGCGCCTTTTGGACTTCCAGCCATGGGGAAGAACTCGCTTCAGTGTCCCCTGCTTGGTCTCTTGCTCCTGCCTCTCTGCCTCTATTGCTCCATCTGCTTGAGCTCCTCCGTCCTTGGCTTCACGAGATCCCCAGGGCTTGGTGTCTCTTGTGTGATGCTCATGTTGGCATCTCTTGCTGGCCCCCTGGCCCCTCAGGCTGTCACCTGGGCTCCTCCAGGTCAGCTGGAGGCTCTGCCTGGGCTTTCAGCTTTACCTTTTTTGCCCTGTTTTGCCATTCCTGGGTGTGTCCTCGTTTGACATTTTGGTGAGGACAAAACAGATGCCATAGCTCCACATGGCTTCAAGCCCAAACCAGTGCTTCAAGCCTGAAGGGCTGTTTTTGACACCAAGTGTAAATCGTTGGGTGAACAGAAGGGTAACTGGATGGGATCCTCTGTGCTGTGTTTACCTGGCGGTGGGGCTAGCAATGCCATGGCCGTTCCTCTGACCCTCAAGGTCTATGGATAAGATCTCTAGTAACTTCTCTGCTTTAATCCTAACAAACTCAGTGAAATTATTTATTCAATAAAGAGTAGTGGTCTAACAAATTAAAATGGTGATCATAAGCTTATTTACCATGATACCCTCTGTATTCTTTTTTTTTTTTTGTATGTGTTCACTAGAACCGAGCAAAAAATTTGTGAGAAATTATTTGTCGAATATATTGTCTTCTTTTGCTCAAATATCTATGAATACATTATTGTTGTTGCTGTTGTTGTTATTATTATTATTATTTCTTGCCGACCCTGTTTCAGCGGCTCCTTTCAACGACGGGGTACCGGAATGGCTTGGCTGCAGGTGGTTCCCCTTTGGCTGTAGCTGGTCGAACAGACCGCGCGGCGCTGATGGAGCTGCCGCCTGCCGCGCTGGCCGCGCTCCGGTTGTGCGAAGAGGTGCCGGTGTGAGCGAGCGCGGGCGACGCAGCATCCGGGGCTTCTCTGGCTGATACACCTGCGGCTTTGGGAATGGGCTTCCCGCAAGCACTTGTACCTCTGAAATGCGATCGCTCAACTCACCGCAGAGCGGGGTGAGCGAAGCCGAAGCAAATCCATTAAAAATTCAAATGAGCTTTCAATGAGCAAAGGACATTTTTTCACCCTGTTTGACTAGCTCCGGCGTGACCTTCATGTGGTGCTATTTTCTATTCCTGTAAACGCAGCCTTACAGGGACAGAGTGGAAATTAAAAATGATCCTGAGAAGGGCACAAGCTGGAGATGCAGGAGCCGGGATGGCATTTCCATGCCCAGGCGCTGCTGCTGCTCCTGGGATCAGTATCGCTTTGTCCGGAAGTATGGCTGGAGTGACGGAGGGTAAGGAAGGGATGTCACACTGCAAATGAAGCTCTGTCAGATCATTCCCTCAACCAGTCTAGCCCTAAAATGATATTTACTACCATTTCTTACTTCCATGGAACTTTTTGCCTCTGGCTGTCACTTGGGGAATACCATGGTTTCATAAAGAATTTGAAAGAATACATATTTAAGAAAGATCGGCATTTGACATAGGGAATGTGCTGAGGATCACTGATACTTGGGCAAAACTCTTGACTGGCACTATATTAAAAGGCCATATGCCATATGCCTTTTTTTTGACATTAGCACCTTTATCCGGAGCATCCCTTGGGAAAAGCATGGCTGAATGGAGGTCAGACAAAAGATCTGCCCCAATATCTCCTCTGAGATCTTTTTCCTTCAGAGCTCTCTGTTAAATTCTCCTTGTCTCCTTAATATAGGATTGGATCTGTCTGTAAATCTGTGGTGCTCTGTAGGAAGAGGTATGTTCTATGAAGATAAATTGTGTTGTATAAAGCTGAGATGATTGGATGAGTGTAACTGCTGAGGCAGCCAAAGTAGAGATCCCCTAGAGCACACTAGGATCCATAAGGAGGATCCATGAATAAGACAGTTCACAGCAGCAAAGTATACGGAAGTGAATATATGAAGGAGTTTCTTCAAAGATATCCAAATCAAGTGAATAAATAAACCAGGGTTTCAAAGTAGACTGAAATAGGAAGGCACAAAATGAGGAAAATCCAATATTCTGAAATAATGAGGAATGCAGATGTATTCTTAAAACCCTACATGATAAAAAGCTAGTTATGCTCCCGATGAACATGATGCCTAGGAACTGCAGGTTTGTATGAAATTATAGACAAGTATGAGTGGTTATGACAAATATGAACACTTCCTTCCAAATTCAAAGTGTTTTTCTTAACTGAAAAAAAAATCAATTTGATTGTAAATTAACTCAACCATTCCAACAATTTATTGGATTGTTGAAGTTTTCCCTTAAAAAAGAAGAGTACATGCTTTAAGAATTCCCCATATGTAACTCATAGAAACATCTATAGACATTTTGACTCATATGTATTTTGACTCATATGTATGGAATGCGAAGTCTTGAAATCACAGGATATAGGTTATCATTAGAAATCAATGCACCTTCTTGTCTTTAAGCTCTTTATCAAACCTTGAAAAGAACTAGGTACTTGCAGAGCTAAGCTATTGCTGGCAGTACTGAGAACTAAAAATAGTGTTATGGAACCACAGAAACACTAACTTCGATCAGCAGATTTGAATGTAATTAAATTACCGTCCCAGACCTGTAACCCTTACTCATAGTCTTTCATTCCTGAAGTCGGTGGGGATTTCTCATGAGCGAAGGCGCATGTGCACGATGTTACCGCTCTCTGCTGCAACGCGGGCAGTCACAGCTCACACAGGCAGGGGCTCAGCCCGAGCTTCCCGCGGAGCCGAGGTCGCACCTGGAGCCTCCGCCTGCCTCCTGCAGTCAGCTGAGAGCTGCGCTGCAGTCCCTCCTGCCCGTAGCGCCCAGGAGAACGTACCCTTCCTCCTCTCTGCAAACGGAGTGGGTGGGATGGCTTGGCTTTGTCTTGCTCTGAAATGATGATCAAAAAGTACCCCGAGTGTCTTGGTGTTCCTAAAACTGACCACAGGTTCTGGTGTTTAAAACGTGCGGCACACACAAGACTGTCCGTGGATCTGTCGCAAGTGCAACTGCTTCCTTGGATCCAAACTGTCTGTTGAGGATGATGGGACAATCGTTTACACATGCCCTAATTTCTTATCCCCTAAAATGGGCCCAAATAAAATTTTCTGCCTGGGCAGGGTTGCATGAATTCAGCATGTAAACTGATCTTTAAAATTGGAGGTGGATTCTCACCTGAAGTATGAAAGCCAAAGATCAAAATGCCTGTTATATGAAACACCCTTTCATTTCTGCAGTAGGTACAAGGAAGATGGGATGAGAGTAGGGGAATCCAATTAAGCTGAACGCATTTCCTAGACTGGACACAGGCAGTTGCAGCGCGGATGCTGAGGCGAGGCGGTTGTGTCACACGTAAGGACCATCACCCAGAGAAGTGAGGCCAACGCTTCCCCAGCGGGCCTCCGGCGGGACAGGGCTGTGGTTTAGTAAGAAAAAGGAAGCCAGATTTGTATGTGCATGCTGAGAGAGAGATAAAAAACTAGTTCAGTGTAAGATTTATGACTGACCGCTACAAAAAATATGTGAAACTCAGCATGCTTCAAGATCTGGGGTACCTTTCGGAATGCCTAAACGATGTAGGATGTCAAATTTTGTTTCCAACAGTGTTTGAGTCCTGTCAGTAGGATCTAGCAGCTGGGTCACTCTGAGCACAGCACGGACACGGCCAGATCTTCCAGGCACGTTTATCCTGGAAGCTGTCGGGACGGCCCGGCCCGGCGTGTGGGGTGGCATCGCCGCACGCGTCCCCGTCACGGTGCGGGCAGCGCAGAGCGGGTGCCAAAGCGGCATTCAGCTTCAGCTACGCATCTACTGGCTTTCTTATAAGCTCCTTGTGAGCATTATTTACCTCAGTTAGCAGAGCTACTAATGATTTTTTTTCCTCCCCGTTGCTCCCACTTTAATTGCAGGGTACACGCGATACCCTTAGGAACAGTTATTGCCACCTGTATTATTATTTACACTGTGAAAGCAAAGCTTATGCCAATATATTTATTAGCACCGTGCCCTGGAATCGCATGAGTTAACAGCTTGATTCTGTGACTGTAAACATGTTTTCTGATATGTTCAAGATTGTCCTTTTTTTTTTTTTTAGCGTCACATTAGGAAATCGGGAACATGAGCAGGTGGTAGTTCTTGCAAGGATATATTCTTAAGGAAAGAATCACATAATGAAATGCTTTATCCAGCTAACGGTGCGCGCCTCACATGATATCTTTTGCAAAGAAAGAGTTAAACAAAACATTTATGCAGTAAAAACTTTGCTCCTTAGCATTAAAATGCACTTTATTCACACTGTAGATTTCTCTTCTAGCCATGGCTATTGTTTGTCACTAACAGCTAGCTTTTGTGAAGTTAATAAATGTGCATAATAAGGACATAAAGGTATGGAGAAGTAATACTGTAATCCTTTTGTTTGGATAATCAGTCTAATGTATGCAAATTAAACCTTATTAGTACTAGGGTTTTGTGTCTGCTTATCAAAATGTGCCATTTTCATGAAAATTGGAAGTCCATTATATAAAGTTATTATTAACAATCATTTAGGAATTATATACAGTATGCAAATTAAAGTTGATTACAACTAATTAAGGGCTTTCTTTGTTATTTGACCTTGTCTGCTTTTTATGTAAATATGTTTCTTTTGGTCTGGCATATTTTTAGACTCAGAAAAGTATATTAAGACAAGTTACATTATGTATTTTTAATATATTTTTGTATTGCACGAAGAGCCCCTCGCTATTATTCAAGCAGCGGCTGCTCCCACGCGGGAGCGCCGTGCGGGAGGATGCGCCGACGCGGGTGCCGCGCGGCGTCCCGACGGCGCTGCAGGACCGAGCGGCAGCCGCAACCCGCAACAGGCACAACCCCAAGGGCCTCCGGGGGTTTAGTGAGAAATGATGCAAAATAAAACCCGGCACGAGACATAAACAACCTTCATGCCAGAGTAGCCTTTGTTCCACTATTTATTGAGCCGGAGAAGCCTGAGTTTGCAGAGTCCAGATGCAGCTGAGTAATAAACGATTGGTCCCTGCGTGCAAGGTGCACTGCAGAGCTTAATCACTTGCTCTTATCCGAGGAACCACTGATCTCAGGATAAAAGCCAAGAAAACAGAGAGCTCAGCGAGCCCGGGAACAGCAGCCTCTGGCAGGATCTGCGTGGCTGTCAAGAACCGGGAAGGCAGGTATTAAGTGAAATGAAAAAAAAATTATCCGGAAGAAAACTTGGGTGAGTTGAATGGTGTTTTTATTAAAAACAGCAGCAGCACGTAATGCGATGCTCATGTGTCACATACAGAGAGAAGAAACCTGCCCTGTAAGTGTGCCACCAGCGTGAGGATGGGGGTAGCGTCTTTGGTGGGGTGTCAGAAAGGGACAGGTAATCAGTACCTTAAATAATGCTCACCCGCATCTTCCAGCTGGGGCGAAGGAGGCAAGAGCAAGGACGGCTGGCAAGGCAGAGAGACATGAGATTCATCAGAAATGTGTGTGAAACTTGTCTCTCTCTATTTTTTTGAGTCTGAAAAGTTGGGATCTGAGAGAAAAAATAAAGCATAAATCGTGGAATCTGGTGAGATTTCCACAGCTTGCCTGGCCTATCTGCCTCAAAAGGCTGTGAAAAGGAGGACACTAAAACACACACACATATACACACAAAATCTCAGTTTGGGCAGGATTATGTATACCTAAGCATGCAACTGTGGAGACTAGTACAAATTCAGGGTTGGCGTTCTTTCCTTTCTAGATCTGTTGGACATCAAGTTACAAACTGATGATTTCTGCCATAATTTATTCAGCAACCATCTCAGAACACATCTGAATAACCAGAAGTTGGTGATTTTTTTCCATTGCAAAGGGGCTACAAGTTGCCATTCAACAAATATCTTTCTACAATGGCTTGTCTGGAGCAAGGATGTTTGGATCAATAGCTGCTGGTGGGAGTAGAAAAATGGAAATTTAGAGCTGTCTGATCTCAGCCACCCTCCTTTGCACCAGAGGCAGCACCAGAGGCAGCGGAGTTGTGTGTGCACAGGGTCCTTGGTTTGGCATCTTGTTCCTCCTGGCAGGGTGGAAACCAAGGGCCCAGACAACCCTCTTTAATGAACAGTATCAGGTAAATGTCACCCCTTCCCCTCCCTCCCTGCCTCCAAAAAAAAAATCAAAATTTTACGTGAAGAAACAAAGTACCCTAAAGACATAATTTCCCTGCTCCTACATAACAAATAGTGCTGGTCTTAATCTCTGTGTTGAGGGCCAAGGTGCTCAAATGGTACAAAGCGAAGCTAAGAGGAGGTCTGAAATGATTCCCTCTTACAGAGCAAGGAAGCAACCCTGATGCCATCAAAGGTAATAACTCAGGATTTCCCTCAGGGAGGTGAAAGTCATTGTCGTGTTTTTAAAATAGTTGCAATTTTCCGTCTCTAAATAGCACAGACTACAAAATGTATTGCAAGGGGAATATAAAAATAGTCAAACTCTTCAAATCTTCTAATTCAATGAGAATGTAATATGCAATTAAAATTAATTATCTCATAATCGAACCGTAGACACTGATTATTGCATCATTTTCATAAGAGATATGCATCTTAACTTGCATAATTTCTGGTATCACTCTGCAGTTAGCTCGGTAAAGAATCTGGGCCCAAATGTATTCATGCTGCAGCGCTCTGTTGAAGCAGGTGCGGTTGGTTACGGTTTTTCTTTCAGACAAGGAAAAGCAGGGTAGAGAGTCAAGCGTGGAGGACCTGCCACAGAGGTGCCCCATGATCACGACAGATCGAGGGCAGCTGTTCCCCTGTAGCTGGGATTTGTCTTGCTTAAGTTTGGCTTCCTGAGATGTAGGTGTTTGAACCAGGAGAGTCTCTCACCCCTCCTTTTCCCAGCCCTGCCCACTCTGCTTCAGCAGGTGTCCTTCGGGAGAGGGGAGCTTCAGAAGAGCCAGGCTCTCCCTGGTCACCCTGCTGCAGTGGTTGTCACCACAGGTGTCCCTGGACTCCTGCTGGGTTGGCAGGACGTGCAGAGTTGCACTGACTGCGTGGCTCATTTTATTTCTGTATTCTGCACGGGTCTCGGGCTTCTGACTCCAGTTCCTAACACAAGAGGCATTCCTATTTTCAGACTCCCCCCCACTTTTTTTTTTAAATTACGCTGTCTAGCAACTGTGTGTGGTTCTCTGGCACGACAATTTAATAGTGCTAACCATGGTGCAGAGTTTGGTTCTGCTGCCTTTTTCATCATGGGCTTGTGGTTGGACTGTGAGTGGCCCCAGGGCTTTGAGGTGGGTCTGTCTGTACCTTCTCCTTGCAGTGAGTTCTATGGAGAGGAGCAAAAGGACTTTATGCTCCAGATTTTATTAGAATATTCAAGTAGACTAATCAACTTTTAAAAAATAGAGGATCCCATGGCATCCTTGCAGGTGAGACCTTGCTTTCAGGCCTAGTTTCAGCCACCTCTGTAGCTTCCTGATGTGCAACAGCCTTTTCAGAGTCCCTGTAAGGCTCTGAGTCTCACAAAGTTTTTTCTCTACCTCTCTGAGTCCTGGCTGCTCTATAGATATATTTTGTAATATCTTTGAAACTGCCGTCATAGTGCCTTTAAGCAGACTCCCGTTTGGTGCTGGAGCAACTTCCCTGAGAGTTGATAAAAGAGGCTGAGAATGTGTTGTCCTGGTTATGTCTTGGCCAAATCTTTCCTTCGCTCTCTGTAGGGTTAAATTCTCAACTGCTTATCCTGTTCATGTGTCATGCGAATCCCCCGAAGATTGTATTTATTTATTCATTCATTTTTAAGTGTAGAATTGAGGAGCTAGATGTCCCTCTCCTGGATGTCATTTTGGGCAAATGTTCTTGAGTGGGCTCCTTCATCTCTTCAGATCTTCTTTGGGTTTGTGTTTGATTTGAAAAAGATTCATTTGTGATTTAGAAGAAAATCATGCTTAGATTCTCAGGATGGGGTTTGAGTAAGCCAAATCTGTTTGGCAATAAGCAGCTGCTAGTTATTTTCTGCAAGATTGCTTTCCATAAATAAAAACATGAGCTTTCTTTCTTTCTTTCTTTCTTTCTCTCTCTTTTTTTTTTTTTTCTAAAACCTGTGAGTTTTAGAAGTTTTTGATAGGGCACTGCTGCCTTGTCCGTGTGGTTCCTCGTGCACTTTCCATGGTGCCGTCCACTTGCTCAGGGCTCTTTGGGCTTTGCTGAGCCCTGGTTGATGTGGGAGAGGATGGTGCTGCCCGTCTTTGAGGGAGGCACCAGCCCCTTCCCTGCGTTGCAGCGCCTGCCTTGCTGGTCACCTAGGCTGGCCGGGGGACCTGTGTTTGGGATTCATTGCTAAACTGGATGAGCATCCGGGAAAGCCTTGCTACGTGCAGCAGGAAGCTTATAATAAAGGCATATTAAAAATAAATAAATAAAGGAGAGAGAGAAGTGGATTCGCACATTATTCACCCTGATAAATATAACTGTGAAATTGCTTTATAACTTTGGACACAGTTGGAGCTTTATAACAGGCTGTCAGTGAAGTAACACCTGTGATCCCAATGCCTGCGTCTGTTTCTCCGGTTTGAGCAGTAAATTTCTTTTCACAGTACTGGGAGGATAGTTCTGGATCTCTGGTGTGGGATGAGGCTTCACTTCCCTCTATATTTATGCCCTCCACCCCAGTCCTTTAGAGCGTTCTGACCTCTCCCATGTACATGAGGACTTCAGATTTGTCCACATGTTCTGAAATG
>JAUBNY010000972.1:415046-426158 GCA_032275445.1 Crypturellus soui | reverse complement strand
TCCCTTCCCTTCCCTTCCCTTCCCTTCCCTTCCCTTCCCTTCCCTTCTTTTCTCTTGTCTTGCCTTGCCTTGCTTTGCTTTGCTTTGCTTTGCTTTGCCTTTTTCCCCCTTTTTCTTCCCTCTCTTAGAACTGAATGACCTAATCTGATGCTGTATTTAATATTTTGATTTTGGAGAACAGAAAATCTGTTTCAAAGTCTTTGCTGGTGCAAAATCATTAATGTCACTGGAATTAACTATTACACAAAAACCCTGAAAGCAACATCATTAACAGCTATATCTCTGTCATTTCACAGAAAAAAAAATAATTTTAACTGTTAGAAACTGGAAAATTTAAGATATTTGTTTCTTGGACACTTATGCATGTCTTTTTCACGTCATCCTCCACTACATTCCAAGTTGCAATTCAGTTCTTGCTGAAGTCATCATGTCCCCCAAAGTCCACACAATCCCAGCCTTTCAGAATGGAAGAATCATTTTGAACGTGATGTAAAAGATAACCATGAAATGCTCTTAATCTCACAAGTGCTGCATCACTTATCATTCTTTCTTCATAAAATGTCTGATAGACATATGTGAGCTTCCAAAAAAGATTTTGCCTGATCAGTCAGGTCAAATCTGTGCTTCTTCTGCATCCCAACCACAACACATAACTCAATATGACCACAGCTTGTATATGCATCAGCTTTGGTTCATGCAAAGTACCTTACTAAGGTGGGAAAGCAACAACTCCAATCCCTTCTACAAATAGGGGACAGAGCAAGTGATTGAGCAAGTTGCTGTTTCAACTTTTGATGTTCAACCTTCTGCAGCATGCATTGCATCCTGTAGTGCTTTAAGACATCTATCTGCTGAGAAGGCAGATTAAAAGGGAAATGTAAACACATGCTGTTGTCATCTGAAGAGATTTCAGCAGAACACAGTATTTTTATTGATTTTAAGAACCCTTAATGATAAACTGTGTGTTTTAAAAACACATGCTATGCATGACCTACATAAATTTACCTTGATATTGTGGACAACTACCTGAATAGACTGAAGTCACTTCTTGCTGGAAGTGACTGGAAACCTGACAAAAAGGAGTGTTTTGCACTCTGGATGCGTTCTCCACACCTACCCCTCCTATTTGTGTTTGAGTTAAACAAGATAAATGTGACACTTGGTTTAGACAGTGTGTCCAGGAAGGTGCAGGCAAGGGTTGTATGCCTACCCTAGTGGCTGTGGTTTAGGTCTGAGTCCATCTGCTATGATATAATTTGGCATGGCACTACCATGTGTGTAGGATCTGGCATGAATCTTGTTCCCCTGTTATGTCTCAGCTTCTCTACTGGTGAACTTGAGATAATGATGGATAGATCATTTGTAAAGTGCTCTGAGGTCTTTAGAAATGATATTTCATTTTGTGCTTCTAAATCAGCACAGAAATTATATTAAAAATATGACAAGAAGATTCATTTGGGAATCTGAAAATAAGCGGGGAAACTTAAAGCAGAAGTATTCCACCTTCCCACAAGTCAAATCTGCATTTTCTACTCTTTAGCCTATCTCTAGGTTTTATTTCTAACTAAAGGCAATAAAAAGACTGCATTTTTTCCAGTGAGATTTATGTCAATATCTAAGTCAGCAGACCACCATGTCAGTGATTTCTTTTGCTGGCAGAAAGAGGGTCAGAATACTCAGCGCCTGTGTTGGTACTATCTATCTATCTGAAGTATTAATGTATTAATGTATTGTGTCTCTCTTTCAGGCACAGTGACTCTTCTTTTTCTGCACCCAGCCTATTTCTTAAGTGTCATCCATCATCCTCCACTAGTAACCAGTCCATGTTGGTGAGAGACACTGAAAAAAATTTCAATTCTCTTAATTTCTTTCCTTCTTTTTATTTTTCTGATTTGAATTTTATCTGTGTGACATTTTGTACAAGAAAGGCTTTCATCACTTGGTGGGGTTTAAGTAAAAAAGAAAGAATTAGAATTGCTGGGAGATTTTGCAAAAAAACAATTTTATAAGGTCAATAAGACACATTAAGTGGGCTCTAGGGTAAAAGGCCAACAGGGAGAAATTACTGTCCTTCAATACATTCCCAGAGAAATTAGATGAAAGTAGCATCCCCCAAACTAGGAACATATTCCAACTCAGAAACATAAGTCAGACAATGAAATTGTATCTATTCTCCTCTCTCCATCTGGGTGTCCTTGTGTTCACACATGTGTCCATATATACCCCTCCCTTCTCTTACTGCAGGAGCACCAAAATGCTTTTTTTTCCTAGCGTTTTTGAGAACTGTTGCCCAGGTTATTTCCATACTGACCCAGAATTTGGAAGACAGATGTTGTGTGTAGGCTCCCTGTCAACTATGGCAAGTAAACCGCATTCTTGTGGTTAAACCTATGGATTCTTTTCAAGCTTCTGTAATTCAGTTATACTAATCTGATAGTCATGGACTAGGTTTTGACTGTTCAGCTACTGTCAAATCCAGCAGTCTTTTAAGGGTAGGCAATAAGATGTGATGCGTCTTTGTTACTGTCTCATCTACCTGCTCTATTTTGCTCATCACAGGGGGTACTGCAAAGATTAATAGGATTTAACTATGCATTTTGTTTATATTTAAGTTTGCACAGTGTTTCAAAGCTACATGATGCCATGACAGTGAAACCAGTGCCCCTGGCTGAGAAATCCATCTTGACTGGTGATAGATTTCTGGCCAGTACTGAGGGCACCATTTTCATGCGTGGTAGGGCTAATCTTGACACACTTGAACTATTAGATGAAGGTGTGAATTGTGTTCCTCTTATTCTCACTCCTAACCTAGCACTGCCCAGATTCTGTTATCAATATAAATTTGAGCATGCTGAGAATTCGTTTCCTCAGATTTCTCCGTTGTGTGCAAGCCAAAGTGCTCCTCAGTTGCCACTTCGGAGCAGGATCATGATTGCATTGCGACTGATCCAAGAATCATACTGGGAACTTTAAAGGTTGTCGCTAGTTACTCAAATTCTCAGACTGTAGTATTTCTAAAGAATTGAAAAAAATATCCTGTTGTGCTGACCTGTCTCAAGAATCAATATACTACCTGTAAAAAAAAAAATCCATAAATCTGTGAAGAATGGTAAATTTCAAGCCACTGAATGGTTCCTCTTCCCAACAAAACATGATGTGTATCTGCAAATAAGGGATTATGATCAAGAAGGCACTTCTTGTATAACGAGAGTGCTTCTAACGTGATGCTATAATCATATGTGCAGGGTTACCAAATAATTTGCCTTTGCAGCAACTCTTATGACAGTAAGTACCAGAGGAATAATAATTTGTGTCTGCTACCTATTGTAAGCTGTTGTCAAACAGATAACCTGTCTACTTGCTTAGAACCAGCATCTCCTGCTGCTCAGCTCTATGGACAATGGGGTTTTAATCACTGAGGCACTTACAGTAGAATATAGGTTCAGACTGTGCGTGGAGGTGCTCTAGTACTGGCAGAAAGGCTGTAACTGCTTTCTGAATAGCACTTACACTATTAGCTATTGGAGGCAAGTGGTTTCTTTTTTCTTTTTCTTTTGCGGGAACATCACTTTTCCTTGCCATAAATCCTGCTCATGATTTATACTTCGGTGCTTCATTCCATTTTTTTTTGTTTTCAATGTATTTCTTAAATAAACCAATTTTAAGTTATTTTCTTGTCACTGGAGATGGAAGAATGTGAGTTAACTCTCACCCATTAGCTCTGAAATGAATAAGGTCTTCCATCAGAAATAATAAAGTGAGTCAAACTCGATGCCACATTAAATCACTTGAAAGCTTTTGAAACGATTAACCAGCAGGGTGAGCTGTTTCTTTAGTAAGAATCACCTGCTGGTCAAGATGAGTAGAGGACTTCTACCTTTCTCTTCCTTAGACTGGGAATTTACAAACAAGATAGAGCTAAAGAAATGCCAATATAGTAGAAGAAATACAAACTTTCTCAAGATTTCACTATAGAAGAACACCCCTTATTGCCCAATATAAGGCTTTTGTTACAACAGTGTTCATGATATTTGCCAAGTGAGAGGTAAACACAGAAATCCAGCAGTTAATAACTCCACTTTGCAGGATTATGCCCTCTCCTTCACCCCTTGTCTATCTGACAGCTCACTCTACCCCTTGGCAAGAACTGTTGCATAAACTTGGCTTGGTGCAGTGCAGCCTACAATTTGGTGCATCTTTCCAGAGTCAAATGTCTTTCCAAACAGCATCAGTAAAGTCTCACAAGTAAAAGTCAGAAAAGCTGAACTGGAGCAGTAGTATCTACCCATTCCCTCTTCAGTTGCATTTGTGATGGTGAGAATTCAGTCGTGCATTAGAAGTTCATTTCTTAAGTTTCCTTGAACCCAGGAGGCAATTTCATTCTATATTAACATCAGTGATAACGGACAAGCAAAGTCCTCGAGACCAGCAAAGTATCTTGAGAAAACATACCTGGAGATTCAGGGGATGAAAGCCATATATCCCTGCTCCCAGAAAGGCGAGTACACTTCCTGAGCTTGTGCATGCACATAAAGAGAACTGGTTTGCTGGTAGAGGGCCATCAACTCATCCTGCCTATATTTGTCTCTTGTTATTAAAATATATATGCTATTAATGCCCACTCACTCCAGGGATGGCAAAATTCATTTTGTCTGTCTACCAACATCTTCTCCTGGCAAGAGCTTCACAAGTTGTACCAGCCCTATATTGAACTGAACTTCGGTAAGAGGGTCTCCAGAAGTGGTGAAGAGCTGGCAAAGATGTTGGTAGAGCTCTCTCTGTTCCCTTGCTTCATTACATAGTGCTTTGGATTGGAATTGCCAGTAGCCTTTGCATGAACACAAACTTGCTGCTGTTTTTGTGGCATGACTGAGGCATGGGAGCTGTGCTTTAATTGCTTGTGAAGCCCATTTTGTCTGAGAGCCAAGGTTCAGCCTCTTCTGAACAACATCTGCAAACCCAGTGTGGTGCAATAATCTTTTCTACTGTCACTAAGTCATTGTGGGCTAATCTGCTTCCCATTGTAGGCAACAGGACATGGGGACATGGAAGCTGTATTTTGGTTTCTTGAAGGGTTTTTTGAAAGGTTCAAAAGCCCACCCTTAATTTACTTTTATATATGTCTAAAAATGTTATTCTTTGGGACCATCTTGTATTTCTATTACAGCTAGATAAATATCATTCTCCAGATACATTACTGACTATTGCTGCGGTTCATTTAATTTATTAGGTAATTTTTTGACTTTATAGTTTTCAGCTGTCTCAGTGGCTGGTAAAATGAGATTTAATGGGCAAATTACCTGGTGCATAATAACAATATTCATTAAGGGTCAGATTTTAGCCATTGTTCATATCAAGTGGGAGCTTCACAAGCTGAACCACTAAATTTCTTGGAATTAGCTGCGCATTGGAGCATCATTGGAGTGGTATCTAGTCTCTGGGGTCCATGAACTTTCCTGGCTCATTCATGTCCAACTTTATTTGCAGGCTATGTCCTCTTTTTGATCAACAACCCGAGGTAAGAGAAACTGGACACTATACAATGGTGGGTGCAGAGAGGCTGTGGGGACTAGTGCTTTTCAAATTACCTTCTGATATATCTGTTATTTTACATTTTAGAGATGAAGGACTGAAAAATGCTGAACATTAGTAATCAATTTTTTGTGTTTCATTTAAAATTTTTCAGAAGGGGGATATGTTTCATTTTTTCCCACTTTTTTTTTCCTGTGATGTGCGCTTCAGAGATTTGTTCTATTGATTCAGTAATTATTTCAAAATATCATCCTTAATAGCATTTAATGGGAGTTCTTCATTTTTCAAATGTTTTGCAAGATTGATTTCTTGATTCTAAATAATGATTTCATGTTTATATCTGTCTTCTATATGACAGTTTTGTAAAGAATTTTGTTTTTACACATTAATTGTTTGTATTTTCAAATGCTTTCTATGGTATTGTTTCATCTCAGATCATCAACATTATAATTATCACCTAAAGTTTAGCCTCAGCAACAGTACCAATATAGAACATTGCATTCTGAATGCTCACTTTAAATTATAACCATTTTGACAGCTGTGCTGCTTAGCATTATCCAAGGAAAGAAAATGTATAGGGTTTTGAAGTGTGAGGGCTGATAATTTTCAGCCCAATCACTTAGAAATCATACTTTTTTTTTCCTCAAAACTGAACTGGTTTGCTGTATTGTATCTCTTTGCTTGGTTATATAGCACGGACAGTTTTCCTATAGAGGTAACTTATAAAGAGGTACTTCCAACTGCTCTCATATGCTATGGCAATTCAGATTTTACTTTGTGTTCTGTCAGTGAAACCTCTGTAGTGACTGACTTCACTGAAGCGAGCAAATGAAAAGAAATAGCACTCTTCATGAGTCATGCAATGATCATGTTATTGTGCATGCCAAGGCCAAATTGGTAATGCTTTTGAACATGCTGGGATGCATTGTGCCTCCCCAGTCCAAAAAAAACCCCCAAAACCTCAGAAATATGTGGAGTGATTATAGAACAGGAGATTTCTGATTCTCTAGGGCAAGCAGCTGATATACCAAAGCAAGGAATTTTATTATCTGTGCCTAATAAACATGGGCTGACCAAAACTAGTCTACCTTAATGGCTTGCAGTCTTTTCATCTTCAAAGAACTAAAGCCAAATTTCTGTGAGATTTCTCTGCCCAGTTTTCTCCTTCAGTGCTACTTAGATGGCTGAAAGGAAGAGTGTGCTGCTTTGGACTACCTCAGCTCTGTCTCATAGTCTCTAACACTGGTCTGAGACCACGGAGGAAGGATGCGACCAGCAGCCTGGCTTCCTTCGTTGGGAGCTCTGACCACCATAGCTAGCACAATTACTGCTGTAAAGCTAATAGCCATTTTTTTTCCTGTCAGACAGGTGAGAAAGGCTCTTTCTTCTCCCAGTGTGCCTGTGAAAATTGGCTTTAGGAAGCAGTGAGTGCATGCTGTCAGGCTTAGGAAGGAGGTGAACATTTATATTTCTTAGAGTAGTTGCTTGCTGGGACCCTTGGAGACTTCTAAATGGACTCACACATTGCTCCCACAGGTGTGCCTCCACCACTGACAGCTCATCTTTGGCTTTCTGCTTTTGGAGATGAAAGTGGTTTTCATTTCCCTATTTCATTGTCCACCAAAATCAGGAGAATTGATGGAGTGGTATAAAACCAGGAACTTGCATTTTACTTCTGCAAACAGGGAGATTTCTATTTTCTTTCACCAGGTAAGGGAATGTTCCACTGACTCTAGTGGAAAAGGCAGTTCTGATCAAGGATGTTGTGAGGTACTAATAAGTAAAATGAACCATTTAAGGAGCAAGATGGAGGAGAGAAAGCAATATAAGTGTGCCAATATAAATAGTCTTTATTGCTCCATGTGCCCTAAGGCATTCTGCATAAGCTTAAAGCAGAGAGGGGAGAAAGAGGGTTTCTACTCCCTAAACTGTAAATGCAGCAGGGAAAATGATTTACGGTCCTAGTGCTCGAGCTCCATAAAACACCTGATGCCAAGTATTGAAGTGTCCCATATTTCAAGCATCCATAATGCTTGTTTCAGGGCAGGGGATATCGATACTTGCCAGAATTTAGGGAACTTGAAGTAATAAAGTCTCAGTTCTCCTTGCTTCAGATTGATTCTGCCTTACGTATCCAAACTGGGTAATGTGAGTGACTGACTTTCAGAGGCTGAATTGTCTATTTGACTATGTACCACTATTTTGTTGGAGTCTCTCCACTGAAGTAATCTCAGTGTATTTACTTGTTTATATTACTGCAATTGGCAATGTCTAGGTTGGTGAGCCTCCTTTTCTGTTGCCTTATACCATTTTTTACAGTTTTCTCCTCTTGACTGCGAAGATATTTAGTGAATGGACAAATTCTTCTTTTGATCACTTATTTGTATTTTCATAAGGACAGAGATATTTCTTTAGTCTAAGAAGACAAGTGTCACTGAGAAGATAAGGTCCAGTAAGCCATGAACATCTCTTATGTACCAGGGTAAAGAAAAACAGTAATAGCTACTTATTTTTTGGCTGTTGATGCTGAGTCAATGTTGCTTTATTTGTTGCATCTAGGACTGATGTGAGATGAATCACCCTTGGTGGCATTGAAAGCTGTCTGAAGAAATGCTTATCGGAGACAAATGAATATCTTAACCTGCTGGTGGCTCTCTGCTCTTTATAAAACACAGCTCAGCTGATGCATAATTGTATCCCGAGAGGCCTGTCTGCTCAAGTCTGCAGGGAAATAGTTGTCTTTCAACTTGTTACTTTTACTGTAGTCAACAGCCACAGGTAACAAAACACTGTTTAAGTGGGGTACCTTGACAGCGTAAAAATCCATTAATTTCTTACAGCCGTGACTGTTGTCTAATGGAAACCTCCAGAATGAACGGGCTTCTTTTTCTTGCTGCAAGATGTTGTTATCATGTAGAGGAGCTTTTGCTCTACCAGAAATCATGCCTAAGCCTATTATTCCCAGGAGACAATTTTGTTATAAAGATGCAATTTGTTATTTTAAAGCCTTGACAAACAAACACATAAAAAGGGTTCATTTGGAGACATGGCAATAATTCTGTGAGGAAGGTATGATGCTATTTTACTTGATTTTGCCTTAGAGAAGGGGGCCAGAATTTGGTAGGAGCACAGTCATTTGTCAAGCTCAGCAAACATTAGTGTGATGTCCTTGAAAGTAGACTGCTTCACTTCTTACAGATTTTGATGTGGAAGGAGAGGCCGCTGTTTTAAGTCTAAAAACGTGCAAATAGAAAGTGAGAGATTTCAGTGAAAGTTCAGAAATGTGCTGAGGCAGGATGAGAGTATATAAAAGGTTTTTGATATCCTCACACAAAGATAACTTTTCTTGTATTGATGTGCTACAAGATTTTATTGCTTGCTCAGAAGCCTATAAAAATTTCAGACACTGTAAGGCTCATGGTCGATAGATGGCAGCAAGTCATTTAGCCTGACTGTTACCTCTTTTGGACATGTCTCTGTGTACAATTAACTCTCCCCTTCTTTGTCCTTCCCTTTTTAAGAAAATACCTCCTTCTCCTTTGCAATCTTAAAGGCTGTAATGACAACCATAAAATAATGAAATTCTATGTATTTCATCAAACAAACAAACTGTTAGGGACATCTTATATATCTGTTTATTTTTCTTTAAGCCAGTACTATTGGGCAGTTTCAGCCCTGTGGTTCTTCAGCCCAGTTTCATTCAGACCCAGAGAGAAGAATTTGTGATTTCTCAAGGAAATGCTTTCCCAAAGCACACTCCAGGAGCCACTGCTATAAGGTAATTCCTTCTGCAGCATGAACAGTTCCCCCATAATTGCCTGATGTCTCTTTGTGACAGTGTGAAACATACTGGAAAATGGCAGGAGGAGAAAGTTCGTATCATGAATTCACCAAGCAAATAGAAGAGCCATAGTTCTGCTAAGTACCTGAACTGAACAGTAAAATTACTCACAGATATTGCCCTGTCATAAGAGTTTACTCCATTAGCCAAACTGAGCACACTTTGCAGAAATCGTTTTAATGTAGCCGTCCAGAGCAGGCGCTTTGACAGCAGGGTTTTCTATACTCTGGCTCTGACCCTAATTTCTTGAAAACAAATGAGAAGATCTCTCGATGAAATTTGTAGGGATCTGTAAACAAATCAGGACATGACCCTCTACCCAATGTTCTTCCTCTAAAAACTTTAGTTCTCCATTATATTTCAATATGACTGTCTTACAGAGAACAAGACATTCCTGTGAAGGAAGAGGGCAGAAGGGTGTGGAATCACTGCCAAACCTTGAAAGGGGCTAGGACTGTCTCACTGCTGAGTGGTTAGTGTTGCTCTGCTTTGAGATGATTTGTTCTTGATGATTATACCTGCCATATTGACACCTTCGAAGAGTCTTGTAGAAAGTTAGGGTTCATCTGAAGATGTATATGTGTTATATATTGATAAAACCTTGAAGTTCACAGTTAATTTGGTAAGATCACATTTGTTTAACAGAAGCCTGAAAAGGAAGACTGTTTTATAAACCGATTTTATTATACGTATGCATCTTGCTATAGAGCTATCCTAGGGAGACAGCACCTCAAAGATTTGTAAAGCTAAGTGATGTAAAGGGCATTTGAAAATAGAAGCAATGTTTTCTTGCATACCTAGAGTAGCAGCATTTCATCTGAATTTCTCAAAGCATTTCTTCAAACATTAATTAGCATAAGACCCTTGTAGGGAGCATGATTACTAATATGCTCATGTTACAGATAAGTAAACTAGACAGCAGGAAGACTATAGCAGAGCTGGGAATAGAAAAATAACTAGAATTCCTTACTTGGGCTTCTCTTTTCTAAAAGCATATATTCTAGAGAATCCATGTGAATCTGGATATCTTTTCAATTATATGTAATCAACTATACATAGTCAACTACATCTTTTAGAATATTATCCTCTCTTTTTTCCTCTCAGTTTTATGTTTGTTCTTTTTACCTTCTGCATTCGTTTTCCTTCTCTCCTATCTCTGTTTTTGGATAGTACTTTTCTCCTACCATTACATTTTCAAGCTGCTGAAGCTGTCTGTCTCCCTTCCTCAATGTTATCTTTTCTCCTCCTCTTCTGTGTATAAATCCAAATCCCACATCTACCATCACAACCGTCTTTTTATTTTCTTTTCTTCCTCCCACATTAGAGATCTTATTTCCAGTCTGACCCTCCCTCTGTCCTACTCTCATGTCCCATATCTTTGTTGTTAAATCTCCTTGACATTTAGCATTGCTAAGCTTTTGCCCCTCTCTTCTCATGACTTATGTGTAGAGGTGTGAGGGATAGGGTGAGTATCTTCTGTAGGTGAGTATCACCTGCTAAATCAAATCACTCAGGCCCAGATTTGTCACCAAACAATATTTCAGAATAAAAGCATTTGTTTGCACACTGGGAATATAGGAATACAGAAGTGTTTGCACTATTATGATTATATTAAATAATAAAGCTTCTTTTTGGCAGCTTTAGGATCTCTGGAGCTCCCACCTCTCAGCCATGTCAAGCTCACACCTCCTGCTCTTCATGCAATGGGGAGTCTCTCTGGCTCCTGCTGCCAGCCTGAG
>JAUBNY010000972.1:386552-402790 GCA_032275445.1 Crypturellus soui | reverse complement strand
CCAGACGCAGATACAGTTCAAGGCAGTTTTCTATTAGATGTAGCCATGACATCCCATCATCACAGGGCACCGTAACTGCAGCAAGAGACACACCACTGTTGAGGGGGCACGTGTGAATTCTGTGCAGGGGGTTGCACGATGAGGGGGTTGGGGCAACTCTCTTGTTTGGAAAGGTTTGGGCAGCAGCTCTACCCAGCCGGTATGTCTAGTCCCAGAATGTGGAGCAGCTAATAGATGAAGGAGCCCTTCACAGAGGCAATGCCAACTTCTTGAACGAGGCACTCAGGGAGTGGCTGAATATGGTACATTTGTTTAGCTTTTGTATCACTGGAAATTTTCTGAAATTCTGCACTGTGTTCACTGTTGTTTTTGTATGAGGCCAGGACAGGCTGGAAGGCTGCGCTTTTCAGAGGTTCTCACAAGAAACAGCAGAGAAGACCTGTCATGCTGGTCAGATCTGGCCATACAGTCCTGCTTTGCAGAGGCTCTGGAGGACTCCTTGGCTCTGCAGGCAAGCTGAGGCTCTTCTGCAGCAAACCCCATGGCTGAGCCTGCAGTCAAAGCCTCTGGAAATGCTGGTTAAGCAGACCAAGCTGTCCAGCTGTACGGAGGCAAACTGCTCCGTAGTTAGCCTCAATGAGGATACTTCTTTTGTTCTTTTCTTTTCTTGTTCTCCTTCTGCCATGTCCTGTGGAGTGGGTTCTGACGTGCGTCTCCCTGAAACCCTGCCAGTACGGTAGTGACTACGCAAGTGCCGACTGGCTCTGATCTAAAGTGATGTAGCAACTCTGCTGGCTCATTGGGTTGGTTTGGTGGGTCCATCTTGAGTCTCTTGGTGTTGTGTGCCAGGACAGCATCATGGCTTCCAAGGTCTTGAGAAGAGGGTTAGAGATGGACTTTAAAGGCCTCCTTACTCTGACACTCCAGGAAGGACCAGGCCCTCTTCTTTGGACTGCTTCCCAGTCCGAAGGATTTGTGTCTCATTGGGAGCACATAAACATTTTGTACATTTTCCATTCCATTCTTTTTTTGTTAGTTTGGAGTGAGCTTGGGGACCAGGGTGGCCTTGGGCTGTAGCAGGTGGAATCCATCGTTGAACAAACTTGCTTCTTTTTCTGGGGTTTGGGAACATTTAGTGATTAGAGGGAAAGCTTCATCTGGAGGAAGGTCTACTGGTGCTGTGGTTTTAATGCATTTCCCTTTGTGTGTCTCCTGTTCTCCTTTCTCTTAGTCCCAGCCTTACTCTTGGCCTTAATTTTTCAGGCCAGGTAGCTATTTCTGCTGCGAGTGGGGATACTGTACCTGATTTTTTTTTGTTTTAGTTCTTCACTTCTGCCCAGGCTGCAGAAAATGCAAATGCAAATCACTTCACATTTAAATGCTTTTGTGCTCTTTTGCACTAGGTGGTAGCAGAGTCACCGAAGTGTCCAGCTGGGCCTGGGGGCGGTGGAGGCAGAGGACAGCACCTCTAGTGGCAGGCGGGGGGGCTAGTCCTCCTCATGGAGGACTGCATTGCTGGAGGCTGCAATCCCCTCTCCTTCCGACCATGTTGGGGCAAGGCCAGAACAGGCTGGGAAGGTGGTAGGAGGCGCTGGGGAAAGGAGGAAACCAGGCCAATGCTGAACTGCTGATTCAGCAGGGGGTCCTGTTCAAAATACCATGATTTAAATTTAGAGCTGCATTTTCCCAGAAGAAGCCCAGAGGAGAAAACCATGGCCTGAAGCTAAATCTTCCCTATGTGTGTCCAGAGTGTGGTGCTGACTGTTCAGGGGATGCAAGTGTTCAGCGAGATGAAGAGAGCTAACGGGAACATTTTCCGTTTTTTCATTTCGTTCGGGTCCTCAAATGTCATGTCCTTGTGCATTCTCCAAGCACAGAGCATTCAAATGAGCTGAGAAGCAGAACGTATGACTCGAGTTGGGTGGTCATATTAGTGCTGCTTTGATGACTGTGCTTCATAGAGTCATAAAGAAAACAGAGGTGGATTTGCTTTAGGCTGTGCTTTGCCTCTCTGAGCTTTGAATTTTGACTTTGTGCCACTGAGTTGCTTTTATTCCTGCTGCAGCCAGAGAGATGTACAAAGATAAAAGTCATCCAGATGATACAGGGAAGAGAAGGGGTGTCACTTGGTGGTTTGTGAAAGCTATCCAGGCAAAGCAGGTCGCAGAACTATGCAGTACCCTCAGGGAACAAGGTGGATTTTTTTTTTTGTTACTTACTAGGTGACCCAGTTTGTTATAGTTTTTAATATAATATTGTAACTTTCTTTTACATGACTGGGTGCAGGGAATCAACAACTTTGTTACAAAACTACATAAGAAAAGGCACTATGACCCAAAGAGACAGTGACATATATGTATTTTTAAGTAGGAGGGAGGATCAATTTTCCCACTATATTTTTTGCTATGGCAAACTCAGTAAGCTTGAGGATCAAAAGCAAACAATGTCAGTGACAAGGACTCTTTCATAAATATTTTATAGATATAAATTGTCTGTTAAATTGGTCCAGAAACATATTAAACTAAGCTTAACAACAATTCAGCAGACAGAACAAGAATAAAGTAAACCACAATATGCTTTGCAGATACTATACTTGTGATGAATATGGAAGCCAGACCTAGTTTGGTGCAAGCTCACAGGCTTTCCAGCTTTTTAAGGTTAGATTAAAAAACATACCCTTCATAGGCTGTGTAAATATTGCATTTTACATGGATCCATTTCCAAAACCTTCTATTCCCAAGCCTTCCAGAACTTCTCTATTGCTTGCAATGCCTATTTTGGGGTACTTATGCAGGTAGAGAGCATTGACTCAGTAGCAATCTGCATTCACAAGTCATAACAAGGCCTGTTGGAATTACATTCCAGGGCAAAATTGTCTGAAATAGACCACAGATAAACTGTCATCAGACATTAGTGTACCTAAGGATACATCCTATCCTGAACACGGAGGAGAGATTTACCCAGACTTCACAGGTAGGCTGTCACAAACATACCCATTTTTGCCTGAAGCAAGAACGAAAGATTTCTGGGTTATCTGCTCCACACAGGGCTCTCAAAAATGTGGATGAAAATGTCTCTGTAATGCAAGAAAATTACCTCAGAAATGAGCATAGGAGGGATTGAACTACTGTCTCATCAGTGTGCAGCAGAGGTGAAATTCAGAGTGGGAAAATGTTTGCAAAAATGCATTCAAGAGAAATGGAAAAGAGAACAATAATATGCCCTCAGTGATCTTTGCAAACCCAAGCTTGTCCAGTGGTGTTAATGAATACTGCAGAAAACTACTTTGCCAGGTTTAACGGAAATTTTGCTTGAACGAGGCACACAAAGTAAACTAGTGCTCTTCTGGACAGTATGTGCTGTGTTATGTGCACTGAAATAACTTGTCTCAAGGGAAAACAGAACTGACATGGGTTTTCTGGTGATAACAGGGCTTAAAAATGTTTGCATTTATTAACAAGTCACTTTAAACAATGATTTACTAACAAATTACTGGGACTTTGGTTACACTTCTGCGCATATTTAATTTATGACAGGCAATTGATAAGTATCAGGACTTGGTTGTTATATAATAGAAAGCAGAGAGCATATTTCTACTGAGATGGTAGCACTAGTTAAAAAAAAATCAACCTACCTAAAGCCAAATTTAACTTTGTAATACCTTCTCCACTATCTCTCCTCCTTGGCCTGGTTTCATCAGAGATTGCCCTTGCTCGTTCCCACAGTCTTGTAGAAAAGCAAAAATGAACATTTTTAATTTTCTTTTTAATTAATTTTCCCCATCTGTGAATGAGCAGTTGTCATCAGCATCAGCCTCCTTTCATATGTGGATGTGCGAGATGGCCAGTCTGTTTGCCTGCTCTGGTTGCATCCCAGGTTGAATTCTGCACCTAGAGAGCAGTGTGCTCCAGGGCTGGGGGCCCACCCAAGTTCCAAGTTCCCTTTGGTCACCTGCTCCTGCTCTGTTGTCACCAGCATGTTCCTGTTCCCACCTTTAGCTAGAGGCCTGTCTGGCTACCCCCAGAAGTGGGGCTGCAAAGGCGGCAACCTGAGGAGCTTGATCTAGCGCGATTCTTCAGGACCTCAAGCACTCAGGCTTTAACATGCCTTTTCCCAGGCTGCATGCAGCCTTGCTACCAGCTCTGCTCCTTTCATGACCCATGACAGCCAAAACAAGTAGGCACCACTTTTCTGAAGTGTTTCTAAATACAGACACCCTTTACTTGAGGCAATACAAGAGGCATCCCACTCAACAAGAAACAGCTGTACACCATTTTCCACACTCTCCGGGGAAGCAGAGGGGGAGCGCATCTCTGCGTTATGCTGTCTTACGTAATTTTCCATCCTTTGCAGCACTGGCAAAGCACGCATTCACACCATGTGGCTTCTCTCGGGTCCCTTCAGAGCCAGGAGAGCCAGCAGCAAGAGCAGCAGTGAACTGTGCTCCTCCATAGCTCACCTCAGGAGCGATGCGATGGGGTAAGAGCAAACTCAGCTTAGCCAGATCCAAGGGCTTGGATGTCTCTATGTCTATGGCAGTAGGGCTGTCCCATCCTCAAACACCTCCTTGCAGGTTCCTTACTGCCTTGAACCTCTGTTTATATATGGTCAGGTTCATCTTTAGTGTTTCAATAGCTATCTCAGTCTGTTCTTTCAGTAAGAGACTTGATCCCAAAAGATTCATTCCTTTACAGCTTCCTTTGCTTTTATTAGCACTTTGGAGATCTGCACTCTTCTAGGAGGTGGCTAGATAATAGGTTTTAGTAGGAGTAGAAATAATAGGAATAGATAGTTAGCTAACATTAACAGAAGCGATAAGCCTTCCTCAATCTTTCATTCTTATCCCCGAGTCAGCATCCAGTCAGTGTTTGACCAGAGTGGAAGTAAAAAAAAAAAGAGGAAAGTTGCCAGTTCCCTGGAGCTTGATAATTAACATATGTTAAAAATACGTTAAAAAAACATTTAAAACACAGATTCCTTAAATTCTCCTTAGTCCAAGTGACATTTGTATGTGTTAAAGGAAAGAAATGTGGTGAAAGACGTGGAATGGATAGAAAGAATACTGATGGGAGCAGACACATTGATAGCATTTAAGTTAAATGTATTTCTGTTTTTGACAATGGAACAGTGATTTTTTAAAAAGTTTTCTACTCGGTGAAAAATAAAGGTCCTCGCTGTGAACATAGTAAAATCAAGCCCAACTTTCTTGGCTTTCCAAGTCTGTTGGTAGTCATGCAGGTCATAGCAACACGAGAGATGAGAATAATTGATTTTACAGTCTGTTCCCTGGAGTCAGTCATTTTCATCAGTCAGCAGGTGAGTAAGTGCTTGCTGCTTCAAACTGATTCCAGCTCAGGGCATGTGACATCTGTATCTAAGAGGGCTTGTAATGCACTAAGTCTTTTAATTGCAATTCATGAGGCATTTCTCTTGCATGGCTCATCTAAATCCTACATGCCTATGCAGATTCAGCTGTATTCCTGCACTGAAATTTTCTATTCATTCTGCTTCCACTAAAAGCTTGTGTAAATCCTTGCCTTTCCAGATGGCACAGGTTCTATAGCTACCAATTATTACACATTACGTGTTACAATTGTTCATACTCAGCTTAGTCCAAAACTTGCTTTGTTCCAGATGTGGCAAAGCAGAGACTTGAACCATGTGAATACTGGGATCTGGAAGATCTCTGACTGCTAGAATTCTTACTTGGTTGGCGGAAAAAGAGAGAACTATAAGCAACTTAAATGCAGGGCTTTCCAGCTATGAAATACACTATGATAATTACTTAGTGATTTTGAAGGCCAAAAAATAAAGAAGCAAAACACATGCTAAATCTCTATTCTTGCAAGTTGCTTCCATGAGTTCAGTTTAAATTGAAATTCCTAGCTTTATATCCTTCAGTATTTTGGTAAACATTTTAAATAAGGACTATTTTCTCTTTTTGTTGTTGCTGTTGTTGTTCTTGGCAAATAGCTGTAGTGTTTAGGTGGTGTAATTCATGTCTCAAAACAACAATGGACTGGAGACAATTCCAGAGTGATACTCTTAAACCTGCAAAATCATGGTGGGAGTCACGGCTTCAGGTCAAGTAGCTTCTGGTAATGAATGTCCAGATGGAAAGGTATATCCTACAGCCAAAGTAAGTGTCTCCGCAGAGAGGTTTATATCAAAAAAGGGAAACTGTTGCAGCCTGCTGCAGAATGATGTTTAGGGCTCAGGAAGAGGGAGCAAAGCTGCATGGAGTGGGAAGAAAGACATGGAGCTAGTGATGGCGGAAAAGGTAGGTGGAGCCAAGGAAGCAATTTGGAGTCATGGAAGTTTTGGAGCCTAAAGCTGAATTCCTTCTCTGCTTGGGGGGCTTTAAAACCGCATTGTCAGTATTAAGCCAGAAGCGTCAACAGTTTAATGTTTGGAAAAACAGGAGATGTAATTCTAAATACCCGTGCTTGGAAGAGGACTTGAACATTGTTGACATTGAGCCTTCCTGTAAGTAATGCCTGGGGAGCTTAGCGTTCTTTAAAGGCTAGAACAAAAATTTAAGGTGAAGAGCATTATTTCTGTGAAATTAAATTTACTGTGGAACTGACCTGTGACTGCTTCCCAGGAGCCACAGGTTTCTGTTTCCTTGTTTGCTTTAAATTCTTTTTTTGAACTCTCTTAAATTTACTGAAGATAAATACTCTCCTGCATTGGCAATCGAGTGTAGAGTTACTAGTGGAAATGGCTGGATTACAATCCCTGCTTTCTTCCCATTACCACTGACATGTGCAGTCTGTTCCAAGTCACGTGCTGTGAGAATGGTTGCATGGGTCTTCTCGCTATTCTCCAGTCCCTTTAGATTAGCACTATATTTATCACTGGTAAATACTGAGCTTTTGTAGAAAATGTGATCAGATGTGATGCTAAATTAGTTTAACTGCAAGTAAAAATTTTTACTCCTTATTTCCATGCTAATTTATGTCCTCTGATCTTCTGGATTCCTGATCACATCCTTTCATTCCTTAGCTAAATCCATCTTACACGTAGACCTGACAAAACATTTCGTTCCCAGATGCATTCCCGATTAGAGTTGGACAGAAATTTCCTGACAAAGCAAGTCTTTGTTGGAAAATGCTAATTTGTAAAAATCTAAATGCCTTACAGATGTGTCTCCTCTTTGATGCATTTTCAGTGAATCACAGGAAAGGTTCCATTTTTGGAGATTTTCTCCAGGCTGAATTGTCATGAGTTTGAAAGTTCTGCAAAACCTGTCTTGAGATGCGTCAGCAGCCTGACGAGTCTTGGGGAGCCAGGACTAGCTAGAGCGATGACCAGCTTTTAAGTTTCAGACCAGAGTGCTTCAGGATTGTGAATATGATGTCATTTTTCAAAATTTGAAAATTTTCACATTCCAAATGCAATCACGTGTCCCTGATGTGAAATAGAAGAACATCTATGGTCAGGTCAGGAGTATTCGTAGTAGCTTTTCCCAGTTATGCAGAATCTAGACATGCAGATTTGAAAAATTAAATTCAACAGACTGAAGACAGGAATAAACCAGCATATATTTTTGCCACAGAGAACAAGAAAATAATCGCATGTTTTCATATTTTGGGGTACAGAGTCCTAGGGGCTGAAAGCCTTTGTTTATCCAAAAGTCAGGCAAGGAAAATGGAAGGAAGTCGATTTAGACAGTGATAATGCCCAGCATGGGCAACTGCCTTTGGCTATGTTTGAGAGGGTCTGAAAATGACAGCAAGTTCATTCTCTATATCCATTAAATCTTTAACCTTTCTGGCTATTCTTAACTGGAGTTGGTGAAGCAGGAAGGGGGAATATTTTAATAGGCTGGAAATGCTCTCTTCATGAATTATTTTTCTCTGAGTGTATGAAGTGCAGCACTATATGGACACATTATGTTCTCATGGTCTGCCTCATTTAAAAAAATATTCATACCAGGCACGGTCGCTGATCTTTAAACGGTTTCTTTATTATTTTTCTTTTGCTGTTGTGCCTCTGCGGGGTCTACAAAGAAGAAAATGAGTAGATCAGCAGAATGCAACTGCTATTGCAAAGCCTTTGTATAGACGTGTATGGCAGTATAAATATGAACAATATTTCACTGAATCCCATCCCTCATTATTTTGGGGCCATTTCCTCAGCAGGCTGTCACACAATACTAAGGACAAGTCGGATTCACAACTACCTGAATGAAGCAGAGAATAAAAGACCATATTCTTCTTTGTGGAAAGAAAACCTGCCTGGGCCCAAATAGAAGGAAATCACCACAAATGTATCTTATATCTACCTGTCTAAACAGACCTATTCATGGCTGTACAATATGCTTTCCAGTCCTCAGGTTGTCTCTTGGCAATCCCCCGGCCCACCTCCCTGTCTTTTTTTTTTTTTTTTTTTTTAAATTAGCCCATCATAATAAGTACACCAGGGATAGATTTTGTTGACTCATTTCTTTAAAGCTATCTTATAAATATGCAGTAAGCATGCTTGTGAGATTTCATAGCTAGCTTAAAAACCCAGTCAGTTTTTAGCTATATCTCTACCTAATGCTTGATAGAATCACAGAAGGACACTAAAAAAATCCCATAATCCTATTACATTTGAAAAGTCTATTATTTGAATCCTTCCATGGGAGCGGGACTTGCCGTTTGTTGCAAGAGCAGCAGAGGAGCAGTGCCTGGCCCCTGTGCCCTGGCCACAGAGGAGGGATTCCTAAATATGGGGGCAATTTTAAATCCCATAAAACAGGTCAAGGGGAGATTACTGTCTCAGCAGAGGGACGTCAAGGGAGCCCTATCCCCAGTTAAAAGGACATTTCAGAGGTCCTGGTTCAACTGATTCTGGAGTGGCAGGCAACTGACTTCAAACTAGGGACCTCTTTCACTAATGAGCCTTATTATATACCATTATCCTAGGAATTTACCCACTGGTGATTTAAATACCTGAGTGGGACAGATAAGATACAATAATGAGATCAGAACTCTGAAGTGATTTGCACTCCAAATGGATCCATATTTTAATCTTAAAAATGCTGCCCTTGAATATAGCACTTTAAACAGATCCTGAAAAAAGCAACTTATTTTTTGTAAATTGTTTTTCTGGGAATGCTTGAAAATCTTTTTTTTTTTTTTTAAAAAAAACCTCTTTCATAGAAAAAAAAGTTATTTTTCTTTATTGCAAAATGTTTAATCTATGAAAATGAAAAAAAAGAAAAGATTTTCCTACTGGATCTATTTTTTATTCCTGAAATACTGATTGCTGCTGTTTCTTGGAAAAAAAAAAAAGGCAGCATAGTATATTCTTACAGGTACACTGTGACAATTCTGCTAAATGCAAGAGGTTTAAGTGCCTTTCTAGTTTTTGCTGATTCAAATTGTATACTAACTAAACACACCCTTTCTCTAGCTGTGCCATTCCTATTCTGTACACATTAATTTTATGTCACCTGTCCTTAGGCCACCAGGTGCTTACAACTTTTCACATTATAAGGATTATAAATCAGTATTGTTAATGTCTTTATTTTTGCAAAATATTGCTGTTTCATTTGAATGCATCTCTGTTTTTTCGCCATATGGAAAAAGCTGAGAAAAATCCTAAATGTGCATACCTCCACACACGCATGCACCGCCATGCCCCTCCAGAATATCACAGATGTCATTCAATTCAGCATATTACATGGTCCAGATTAGGTGTCATAACCAATATTATGCATAACTGCTTCACACATTGCTCACATTTTTACATAAGATGCTCAGTTAATATCTCTGTCCAAGCAATGCCTTTCTCTCACGCAGATTAGAGAGGACTCAGTATCAGGAACAGAGAGTCTGGCAGTGAATGGGAGGGCTCCCTGCAGAGCTGACCCAAGAGCCCCAGACACACAGCTGAGACGGCATGGGGGTAAAGCTGGATTCAGTCATCCAGACCCTTGATTTTGGAGATTTCTGCACAGCTGTGAGCTGAGAGGCCTGTGCCCTTGCCAGTTCCTGTGCAAAGGGCTTATGGGCACAACTTGTGGGTATTGGAGCTTTTTGTGTGACTGTATTGCTGGTGCTATTGTAGTCGCGTGGTTTCTCATTCTGAGGTGGCTTTGGTCCAGCCAACTCAGCGAGTGGGGTGAGAGCTAAATTTATCCTTACCAGTTTTTTCAAAGATGTGACAAGTGCTGCTCCTCTGGAAGATTCGGGAATATCAGAATGCGGTATAAAGCCTAGAAAATACAATATTTACACATATGCAGCAAGTTCACTGTTCCTTTAGGTGGGCTTGCAGAGTAACATGAAGATGCAATTTTGGGGCTTTTTTCTCTTTCCCTTTTTGTTGAACAGAGCTCCTGTGAACAGGGTGTATTTCAAATGCTGTTAATTAAAGACTACTCTGTTTGCAATTCCATATGGAATTGCTTGTGATTGCAAGTAGTCTAAAGAAAAACAATGCACAGAATTTATCCTTCACTACTGTTACTGCTTTAAACATCATGTTCTCCTGTGGTATCCAACAGCAAGAGAAAGGAGGAAGTTGTGTTATTGTTGCTACAGTTGTTTGAAAATTATCCTTTTTCCAATGAAATGTCGTGATGCTAGCAAATTGCTGGGATTGAATCTTGCCAAAAATAAAAGGCTGAAAAATGATAATATTTTGGATTTCTGTAGCATCACCAACAAGAAAAGCCTTTCAGCCAGGAAACCAACAAGCACAACACTCCCCCATCCCTTTGATTTTTGGCAACCCATCAAATCCATCTCTTTTTCTGATTAAAAAACATTTTTTATTGTTACTAATGTACTTAAAAAATGAAAAAAAAAGAAAGTTTATTTTTTCAAAAAGGTCTGTTTTGTTGAAAAGCTCTTTTTTGTTGAAAACCATTTCAGTAGTACAGTTTCAACAAGCTCTTGTTGCTTCTAAACCCAGGCTTCCTGTGTAGTAACACATTGTGCTTTTGGCAAGCTCCTCTAACTAACTGCCTGGAGCATATTTAGTGTCATCTGTTCCTGTTTCCTTTGCTAACACATGGGCTTTGTGCCTTATACCTTTGTATCCTTGGATTGCTGTTGCTTTTATTGTTTTTAAAAACAAAACTCTGCTAGGAGCTTAAAGATTCCATAATAAAATTTCATTTTTGACTAAACCTTGCTGCAGATTTAACCTAATAATGCAATAAAAACACTGTGGTTATTGCTGAGATACTTGGCAATTACTGCAAGGTGGTGCACTATTTTGTTTTCAGTGAAGGTCACATGATGAGGGTGCTAAATACTTGGCTCCTTAGGCCCATGCTACATATGACTGTGAACATTTGTTTCCATAATCCTGGTTAAAAAAAATCATTATTATTCCTTGATGTAGAAAGAAAGGTACAAGGGCAAACCAAATTTGCTTGCACAGAGAAGCCAGGTTGGAATTTTTTACAATTTTTGTTGGTAAAGGTCAGCAGGAAAATATTATTCCCAGACAGAAGCAGGTATGGTTGGGCTGTTATTTATTATCGGGCTGTTTCAGAATTATGCTACCTTCCGTGTATCCTTTAAGGTAGTGATGTTTGCACTTTCCTAGGGCTGGGATTGTGTTTGAAGAGAAATCTAAAAGACTAACCTGAAGGTCACAAGGTGGGGGATTCATCTAATCAAACACAAATGCTTAATCTGTTCCTAGATGGTGTTTGCCTGTCACCATCAGCTCTTTTGCAGTCAGCAAAGAGACATAGGCTTTCCTAGGCTGTGAATCATCCCGTCCTAAAGCAGCTGTTTCCTGTGGTCAGAGGAATCTTGTCCTAGAAGGACTGTCTAGAAAGGGTAGTTGGGTCAGACATGAGTGTTTGTGCTGTGGCTTTCTTTGGCTCTAAGGGACTAATCCCAATGGGTCTTAGCCTGAACTTTGGTCGGAAGAGGAGGAGGAACCTGCATGCCTTGTGCTAGAGCCATGTGGGCATTATCTCCCTGCCGATGATCTTCAGGAATTATATTCTGGCTAGTTCAAACTAATGACAAAAGCAAGATAGCTGAGAGCCTTTAAAAATGACTTTTTTTTCCGAGTGGCGGGGTGGGGGCAGAGCACTCAGTTTCTAAGCCTATATGTTCTGCAATCAAATTTATAAAGGTTTTGTAGTACTATTTTCTTGAAGAGCTGGTAAATGGAAAGGGAGACTCAGTGTTATTATTGGTCTTCTGTTGAAAGCATGGCACAACTATCAGGCTACAGGATGTTATTTTAGCAAGAGAAAATCCATATCCCAAAGAGCTTAACAATAAGAATTCAAACTGGACCATTTTCCTGGGACATTACTTTGTCTTTTATATCATATATAAAACTGAAGTGAAAACCAAATTCATTTATACTGTAACTCCATCAATACTACCTCAGCCTTAATTTCATACGCATGCCTTAACTAAAATTTTGGGTGACATCAGAGTGTTACATCAGAGATGAACTCCATGCAAAATTGCTTTTCAAGGATCATTTATCCTTAATGTGCTTGTATAGGTGTAAAAGAAGAGGAGAAAAGCTATTATCTATGCACTGTCCTTATGATATAAAGGTAGTTAAAGTTTGTAAAAAGCTCAATTCCTTCTTCTTCAATTAATAAGAATGAAGCTGTGTGTGCTCAAGGGATTTCACAGCTCTTTGCTGGCTCCTTCCAGGTATTGTGCTTGTCCTACTTCCAACAAATGCTAGCATTGCACAGTTTTTAGGATGCATATTTTACAAAAAGAAGTCAAAAATTCTTGCAGAGCTGATGGGAGCACTGTACTCGTAAGCAGCTCCACTTGCATATATTATGAGCTGTATACTCCTTACTTGACAAAAACAAGAAAATCATTGTACGTTACATTTTATTCACAGAGTATCAGCTTTAGTCCTTTATCCAAATTTCTAAGATGACCTGGCTAAAAGTCTGTCTTTGTGCCTATCATGGGTCTTTACATTTCACCCCACAACTCTGAAGACTGAAGTTAGATTAAAGCACTGTAACCCTCACGAGACTATTTCTTTTTTGTGCCACAAGTAGAAAACAGCAGAGAATAGAGTTTGAGAGAGCCTGAAATCCCTATAGTGATGGGAAATTGGATGGGTCCGACATAGCCAGTGGGACAGTGACATGGAAAGCCTCTTTGGGTTCTTTAGAGACTTAATGGAGATTGCTTTTCAACCACAATCAAGTCAATCAATTTGAACTCCCAAATATCAGAATGTATAGTAACAGAATGATGATTCAATGTTCCTTAGAGTCCTCCTTTATTATGCCTGTCTTCTCTCTTTTTTCTCTGGTGGCACAAAGGCCAATGCAGGACATTCCCTACCATCCTTACCCACTCCCAAATGCGTCCTACCAGTTGTGCCTTGGAAGAATGTTGATCTTTTTTAAATCTGATGTGCCTAAATGGGATACAATATTTAATTAAATAATACAATGGTTTTAATATTCTGCAGATGCTGAATACAAAGCAGGAATGATACTTCATCATGTACCTGGACCTTTCCTATGGGGAGCTTCTATTCTGGTCTCCAGAAGTATGTTTGCTACTTTAATACTGCATCCTGCAGGCTGTGATTTGAAAACTTGTGTTGAAGTTCTTAGCCCCTGCTGAGTGATACCAAGCTCAAACAGTGCTGAATCTGACTGTCCCTCCCTGTCTTGCTCCCTGTTTATGTACTATGCTGGGACAATTCAGAATGGCAAACAATAACTTTAGTGTCTGTTTTCCAACACTGTTGTTATAGTGGTTTCTGCTTTCCCATTGAAGTATGGGGATGAACTTAATTTCACAGTTGAGGAAGGACCACCCTGGACATTGAGCACATATTGTTTCAACCTTTATTTCAACACATAATATGGAAAAACAACACATCTCTGTTAAAGGTAAATTGTTATGACTACATTACATCTCAGTGCTAGGAGCCAGATCAGTAGAATTTTCCTGATCTCACCTCTAGTCAATAGATCTTACAGTTCCTTTGTCAGTATGTTGGAAAAGCTACCCTCTGCCAGATCTATTCTTTGTTTGTCCCTTCAGACCTACATCTTCCTTGTTTTGTCTTTCTTAAACTAAGTGTGGGACCTTCAAGCCTTATAATGCTAAACAGGCTCATAAGCCCGCAGCTGATTTTGCTGGTCCTCCCTTGAACTTGCTCCATGTCGCTGAAGTGTGGACAACAGACCCGAGCCCAGTCTGACCAGCCTTCTGCAGAGTGGCAAAATCCCCTCTCTCCTGCTACTTGATGTCCACCTTGATGTCAAGCAGTGAAGCTGCCCTTTGTGCTGCAGGTGACTTCCATGGGCCAGCTCTGGATTCTGCCTTCTCATCCTGTAGGTGTGTTCAGTGTCCCACACTTTTGCATATTTCAAAATATTTTTTTCAGTGCGTTGGAACCACTTTGCTATGCAATTGAAAGACAGTTGTAAGGGTGATCATCCTTGTCATCATTTGCCAGTTCACAAAAATCTGTAATCTGCAAATTTCAAACTGATACTATTCAAATACCTGATGGAAACTATCCATTTTATTGAAATAGGTAGAACACATTACCAAGACATAATTGTTTTCATCTTATATTTCTGTTCTAGTAATATAATGAGCTGCAGTACTCTGATACTGACATTTGTTGTTTCTTGCATTTTTTTAGTGCTTCATTGAAACATATTTAAGAAGTGCCACTTCCAAACCTCTGAAAGGTCAGAAGCTGCAAGGTACTAAACATCTGAACTTGGAATTTGAAAATAGAAAAAGAGAAAATTTTGTTTCTTCCCGAGTGAAAGAGGAAATACAGAAACATACCTCCTCACTCAGGACCAACACAGCAAAAGTGAGTTGTCAGTAGATCTATATTTGTCTGTAATCTATGTTTCCTGTTTATGACAGTTTCTGCACAGACTGGGGCCTATTTTCCATTTGCTGTATGTGAGTAACTCCCATTGTTGAAAGTTAGTTGTGTCAAAGAAGAAAAGTGTTTAGAATTTGATGGTATCTGTTTTTTTCCCCTAATTTTTGTTACTGTGTGTGATTATTTCATGGAGTGCCATCTTTTTAATTTTTTCTGCAGTGTGTCTTATGTTCTGAATAAGACCAGCTTGCAGTAATTGCAAGAAGAAAGGCACCCTACACTTAAGTGTGCTATCATTTCAGGGCTCTCTGCAAGCAAACTTGCAGATCTGGATAGTCTTTTTTTTTCCCTCCATTCTGCTGTTTTACTTTGTTAAAACCATGTTGATGATTCCAATGATCTCTGTTCAACTGCTGAGTTTTCAGAACAAACTGGAAGCTCACAGCAGTCCTTCTGACCCATTTAATCAATTTTAGGTTCATAGATTTTAACACTAAATATCTTAGCAGGAGAAGCTAGAAAGATTTTGTCAGCTCCAGAGGAAAGGTCTCTCTCAATACTGGAAGCCATGAATGGGAAGAATACACATTTTCAATACCAGGATAATATTGCTAATCATTCAAATATTCTTTGGGCATGCATTGAAAAAGCTAAATATATCCCAAAGATATGTCAATACAAAATGATCAGACCACCAGACCTTGTGACTTTTATTGACAGGGGGAATTTTGCCCCCTATGAACTATGGTCCTTGTGAGATAGTTTCATCTTGGACAAGTTGATTTTGTATCAAGCACTCAGTGCTGTGCAGGAGGACAGCATAGAAGATGTGGTATTGCTTTTACCTTTCCTAGCATGGTCATACTTGTGCTTTCTTGTATAGAAAGAGAAGGTGATGCAAAAAAAGTGGGTAAAATTTCAATACAGCTCTCACCTTCTGCTGAGCATGCCAGCTCAGTGGCTCTGTTTCACTCACTGAGATGTTAAACCTCCAGATTCAGAATTTTAGCTCAAGAGGAGACTCAAGACTGTGTCTAGTAAACATGGCATTTACTGTGTACTTCACTGGTTTTAACTTGGGAAAAAGAACATAGCTGACTTTTTGGACATCCCCCGAGCATGATTTTCCTTTGGCTTCTTGCACAGTATCAATCATGCACGGTGGCTATATCTGCATGTGCACTCAACATGAGGGTGCATACATCTAGGCTATTTGACCAGCTTGCCCTTGCAATTTCTTTCTGAGATGTCATTACTGCCAGTCTTCCTGAGGAAAGAAGCTACTGTGCCTTTTGTCTACATGTGTCCGTGAGATCTGAGAAAATATAACACCAGTTCATAAAGTATTTTTTGTCATTGTAAATGTTATCACAGAATCACAGAATGGTTGAGGTTGGAAGAGACCTCTAGAGATCATCTAG
>JAUBNY010000972.1:353720-375013 GCA_032275445.1 Crypturellus soui | reverse complement strand
AGGTTGTGGAGTCTCCTTCTCTGGAGATCTTCAAGACCCGCTTGGATGCAGTCCTGTGCCATGTGCTCTAGGTGGCCATGTGTCTGCAGGGGAGTTGCACTAGATTCCCTCTAGAGGCCCCTTCCAACCTTAGGCATTCTGTGATTCTGTGATTCTATGAAAATACTTCTGCTGCTTTGCAGTGCTGCAAGATGCTGTGCACCCTCGATTTTCCCTGGAATCAATGACACAGGAGTGCTCAGACCACTTGAAAAATTAAGGTCACTGAAAGAGACCTGCAGCAGCCAGTGGAGGAGGATTTCTCAGGATGGCTTTGGTCCCACAGCAGTGCTCCTCAAAACACCTGACCAGGTGCTTTCCCTTAGCATCTTCAAAGAGACGTGGCCGCTGTCTCTGAGGAGCAGGGCTGGCTGGTGCACCCACTTATGTTCCCTGCTGACCATCTCCCCGCTAAGTATCAGTAGCCAATTAACTGATTGAAGAAAACTGACAGGTAGCCAGTTTGGCCAATGTACTTTTCACAGAAAAGTAACTTTACAGTTATGAAAATTGTACATTTGCCTTAATTTGGGGGCTAAATAGTGCAACTAAGTGTGGCATATCATTTTAGGATGAAGGAGTCAGGTAATAGTCTGTTTTCCGAATTACTTAATTGTGATATTGGTGTGCAAAAAATGAAAATTATTCTTTTATTCTTTCCTGAAGATTTTTTTTTTCATGCCTGATGCAGATATTCAAATAAAAATACATGTCCTTTCCTTTGCTGGGCTAAAGTAACAACTGTACAAACGCTAGGGTAGCATTTTCAAAGGACACAAAATCCCACACTGAGAAGTTACTTAGATGTTTAAAAATAGGCTTCCAAGCATGTGGTGGTAAAATTGCCAAATGCTGTATTATTAGCTAGCTCAGATGTAGGCTTTGATGGAAACTACACAACAGGCACTTGACCCTTAAATTCCGTGTAGCTCCAAACTGACAGGTATTATCTGAATGCATAACCTAGGATCTGCCCTTCTGCAAAACTCCATGGGAGAGCACAGGATGGAGGTCCCAATTCTTTCCCTTCTAGCTAAACGCTGCAGAGGGGAAGAGATGAGGAACAGGGAGAAATAGGGTGCATAACACAGTGGTTTTATTACCTGCTTAAAAGAAAGGGAAAGGGTTCTGATTCTTGACAGAAATAGATAATGTGTATAATATATCTAAACTTTATATATGTTTATGTAAAATACAAATATGGATTTCTTAAAGATCTGGGATATGTATTTTTTCCTTTGTAAATGAGATGTACACTTTTTAAACCCTTAACATGTTGACTAATGTGTCTCTAATCATTAAAATGTGATTAGCAATAATTTCTCTCTTTACACTTTAAGAGCGGAGGAAGGCAATATATTTAGCAAGATGTTGCTCTTCTCTGCAATGCGCTACATGAAGGAAAAAAACATGGTGATTGCAGCAGCTTCATTAGTGCCAACAGTCTGCTCACTTTTCCTTTTGTCCAAATCCAGACAAATTTGGCTTCAAATGTGTAGGATGGGTGTTGCAAACAAAGGGAGGGGAAGAACAAGGTATGCAAGGGGGAGATGATGTGTGGCGGTATCAGTATTGGGGGCTAGGCCTGAATTTTTAGTCATTTACGTCTTTTTTATCCTGATCGGCAAGACAGCTCACGTCCAAGACTTTTATCCACTTTCAGTGTTGTTTGTCCCATGATCCTTAAGCTAGTTTCATTTTCTCTGGTCAAGTGATTAGACTTGCTCCAGTGGGGCCTCTTACCAGTTGGTAGTCTGGTTTTCTGCAAATGAGATCTGAGTTTTTGAGGCAATTATATCTGAATAGAAAAATTCAAAAACTAGATCTGTAAACAGATTTTCTGCTTGGTGCAAGAATCACAATGAAGTAGTGAACTCAAGAACAATGTGAGAGCTGCAGATGAGATGGGCAGGTTAGTGGTGTAGTTGTTGTGGGACTGTGGATGAGCTGGGCAGGTTAGTGGTGTAGGTGTAGCTTTTTTTAACTAGGAATTTTGCTAGTTCTCTGCTCTTTGAATATTGAAAATTAACTTGGTGTGAATGGTAAAATAACTGTCTCTCTCATCTCCTTCAACCTCCCTGTTATTTTTCCAACTCCACTCTCATTTCCTACTGTATCCAGCCTCTGTTTCTTTCATTCATGTGCTTTAATTTCCTTCGTCAATATATATATATTTTTCTTTCTTCCATTCATCTCTTCATAGTTTTATCCACGTCATCTCTTGAACTCCTTTTATCCTTAATATGACTACCTGGCCTACAGTAAAATCTCTTCTAGATGTGCACTTTTCTTACAAAGCCAACTACACGGCCATTGCTTTAGAACTAATAAATAAATAATAATAATTACCAGTCTATAAAAAGCTTTGGAGCACTTAATTTTTTTTTGTCCTTAATTAAGGGCTGGGGTGTTGTTTTGAGACCAAATGTGTTTTATATAACTCTAAACTATTGTCTCCCCTAATCATAGTCATTCTGTTCCACTTTTGAGCAGCTGCCTCTGGAGAAATGTGAAGGAGTAATGGGAACATGTTTTGTATGGTTACTCTGCAGAGGTAAATGTTATCAAACACTTTTGGTCTTCTCTCATTTCTAGTGTGTAGTGTACAAGAAGAGGAAAGCAGCTAATAAATTAAATTAAGATGCAGCAAACCCTCCCAAACCTTCTTTATTTAATAAGAGTTTCTTAAAAGGATGGGAATGCTAAGCCTGGGAGTACCTTTTCCATAATCCTTTCAAGCAGGACTTGTACTAGGCAGTTCTCATAAAAAGCCTTACCAAGGATATAGGTTTGGTATTATAGTATTCCATTAAGAATTAGGTGGCCTCCAGTGCTTCCTTTATTGTTTCTTTAATGTGTGAGAATATTTACAAAGTCTTTATTAGAAGTAGATTTCCAGGCTTCTCTGCTTTTATTGTGCCACCTACAATATTCAGTGAAGTCTAACTTGGGAAAGAATTGTTCTTGGCTTTATTCTCTAAGTGATCCAGATCTAACAATGAGTTCATGATGATCTATTTAATATATGTTTTGGCATAATCTTTTACCTGCTTGACTTGTCTGTGTAGTATGCAGCCTCACTCAAAAGAGCTATTGGATATATTTTCAATTGCTTTGTATGAGTCATTGTTCTAGAGGGAGCTTTTATTATAGATTGAATAGCTGGGATAATAAATTCACATGAACAGATACATACGATAATAGAATTATGTGTCTTTGTATATGCATGTATATGTCTGTACACATATATACATATGCATTATTATGCAAATAGACACACGCAGAAGACAGAAGAGTTAGGAGGAAATGTTGTGGTGTTACCAAAATGAAGGGCAATATCTTTGGTTAGGATTATTATTCATTATTTGTTCTTGTTGCTACATGTTACAAGGTTATTCACACAGTCCCTGCCCTTCTTGCATAGTCACTTAGGTTGCTTGTCTCTTCCAATTATTAAATCAGTGAAGTCAAATGCAACATGATGTGAGAGAGGAGAAGGAGATGCTGTTTCTGGAAATTTGAACTGTGAGAAGATCAAAAACTCAAAAAAAAAGACTGAGAACCTGATTAGATACCACCAAAAGAGACTGCCTTTAATCTCCCATCAGCACCATAACTGTTAAGTAGGAAATGTTCCCCTGCAAAATCATAATATGGGTGAAACAGTTTATATGCTGATGCAAATGAATCACAGTAGTCAGAAAATGAGATCAGATTTAACTGGAAACCTTCGTGCCAGAAACCAAGAAGTGGTTTTTTGTTTGTTTGTTTGTTTTTGGAAACGAGTTTACACTGCTGTGTGGTGAACAGGGCAGGCTGCTCAGACACAAGGTCTGGATTCATCTCCTCTCTCTTTAGCTATCAGCAACATCACTGGATATATCTGAGTCAGTCACATTAACCTTCATTTATGTCATGAAGGAAGGAAATAGGTGTTTTTGGAATTCAGCCTGTTTGCTTCAGGTCTCTCCTTTGGGATGAATTGTGCTCTGGGGTTGCCTTTTCTTCTGTGCTGCCTACAGGGAGCACCTTGCTCCTGTACGCCTCTATGCTGCACATTGAGGTCATCTGTGCTGAATCACGGGCTGCTCAGCTGAACTTTGGGAGTTGTCTGTGTTTGCTTTTGCCCCTGGTAAGGAGGTGGTCAGCTGTATTGGCTTCAGTCTTAGTGAAAGAAGTGGCTGTGTGATTTACCTTGTGTTTGCGATAGGATATGACTGCATGCATGGCTCCCAATTTCTGTTTCACCGAGGCAGGCTGTCATACGCCTGGCTCCCCAGCCTTGATGCAGTTACGCTGACATGAAAAGTGCTTTTATTAGTGCTTTTTTTTTCTGCTGCCTGAGTCAATATTAGCCAGGGTGGCAAAAGGTTGTTTCCTTTTTCACTGGTGTAATTTATGGCTATGGCAGGAGTTGTCCTTGCAGTTATTCTGGCGCGCAGCTCCCGTTTGGGGCCTATGGTGCTGTTACAGCATCTGGTCTGGGCAAGGGAAGAGAGACGGATTCCTTCAGCGAGTGGATCAAGATACTCATCACAAACTCACATCCCAGTGGTAACTCCACAGGAAGCATAAAATTGGGCATCTAAAGCTAGACCCTGGAAACCATATCTACCTGACAGCAAACTTACAAATGTACTCAAGTGCAAAAATTGATGTAATCTCTTTTTGTGTTGAAATCTAAAATGCAGTAGGCTGGTTTCTGATTGATACCTTTTGTTCTGTTGTGTTCCCTGCAAAAACCTTTGGTTGCATTTTCAGGTTCTCTGTTCCACCTCATCTGCTCGACAAACCGTAACATCAGAATTGAACAGGGCCAGAGCTTCGCTTTCTAAAGCAAGCTCTCGCATCCACTGTCAGAAACAATGCTGAGCTTTTGATGTGTGGTTCTGAGAGCGAACCGAAAGAGAGAGCCTGGCAGGGATGCCCTGTTTGGGAGTTTTGGAAGCAGATTTTGGAGATTATTTTTGGGGTTTCTGAACTATTTGAATTATTTGCTGGCAACTAAAGGCGAGTGGCATTTTACAGTATGTTAAAATTAAGCTTTGATATCTGAAAATAGCTCCTTTAGTATGGTGCTTGTCTTCCCTGACTCTCACATACACTGCATATTTATCATAGCTGAATGATAAATGGTGAGATGCTGGTGTTTTATATGCAGTGAAATGACAAGGTCAGTTTTAATTAAGCTGAGATCAAGCCCAGTCTGTATTGCACACTTCTGATTAGGTTACTTGAAATTAACATAAGTTTTTGGAGACTTCACTGAAGTCAGTGGTGTTAAACACCAGCTGTGCTGGCAGATAAGCGTGGGATAGAAGAAGGAGATAGAATTCACATTGAAATTAGCACTTGGCACAATATAATTCTCTGATTGCAAACTATGCGAAGTTGCCTGTGCTAATTGGTTGATTTTATTTGAAGCAGATGTTGTTAGCTTTCCCACTAATGATCTGGAGAGAAATTTTTTTTGAAAGACATGCCATGTTAGGTTCTCTGCAGTATAATAAGCTAATTACAACTTTAAGTACTTGCAGTAATTAGCACAATGTGTATAAAGTGGTCCCGATCTTTTCACCCTGCTGCATTATTGTTAGGGCATCTTAAAAAACAAAAAAGAGAGCTAGCTGGATTCACTTTCCCCAATCTAGCTTCTTGTTTTCCCAGACTTCTGTATTAAGGAGATAATGAACTATGCTTTTATCTTTCATTTTTTAAGCACACCAGAAAGATTTAAACCTTTCTCTTCCAGTCCTTCTCTTCCTCCCTTCTCTAAATCAAATCTATTTGTTCTTATCTTTGTCCATTTACACAAAGTCCTGCAGCATCTTAAGAATCTAATTAGGAAATAGTTCTGGATAGCAACAGCATATGTGTTCTCTATTAATCCATTTGTTCGCTTACCCACATAGAACAAAGATCAAAGGTATATCTAATTTATAGAAAGAAAACAAACAAACCCACCCTGAAAACTTCTTTCTAAAGCAATTGTGCTCACAATGGCTTCTACTGATGGTAATTACAAACTACTAGCAGCCTGCAAAAGAGACAAGGAAGGACCATCAAGTGACACTGCCTGTAGAAGAAAGAAAATCTAAATGACATATATGGAAAATGTGAATCAGGAATCATCTCCTTAAAGCCTTCTGAAAGTCTGTATGACTGGTGCAGTTTATGGGTATGCCACAAAAGTGTCTATTCTTTGGAAACACTCCAGTGGTTTTACAAACACTTATCCTCTTGTGTTGTTGGGTGAAATTTGCATTTCAGAAACCTTCGGCTGGTGTTTGCTTCTCTGTGGAAGTCACTAGATGCTGGATGGATGATGCTGGTTACAACCTCTTATACAAGTATGACCACCTTTCCCATTTACCTTAATTTGGAGTCTAGAGAATGACATGGCAAACTGCCATGGACTAGTTGTGGCATTTCAGAAGCACTGCTGACTTAAGCGAGTGAAAGGGAGCTGCCTGTACCCCAGCCCTTAGCTTAAATGTGGAGGTTACTTACCAGGAACACCATGGTGCTACATGGCATCTTCTTGGTGCCGTAAAAGGGAAGAGTCTGGAGAACATCCTGCTGAGTTTATGTTCTGGGCAATCATGCTGATATTTTCAGAAATCAGGCATCTTGGATGGCATTTAGTGACAGTTTGCAAGCAGGAACCTTCTCACATCACCCAGGCTGAGTTGTGCAAGGTGTGTGTAGGTAAAACCTAAAGGTAAAGACCTGAAAGTAAAGGTAAAGTTTGACCAGACTGCAGCTGTTGAAAAAGATCCTCTTCGATGAAGTGTATTAGGCCCATGAGTTTCTTCCCTAGATCCCTTTTTACTGCAAGATGTAGTTGCCAACAGAGTTTCCTCTAGGTGCATATTAGGAAACAGAAGAGTTTCAAAATATATTTTATCTTTTTTTTTTCCTCCTTTTCAGTACTGTTTTTTCAAAAAAGACAGGTTAAGCGTCCTTGTGTACCTCCCTGTAAACTCCGCGTAAGGAGGTGTTCAAAATCAATGCTCGGTACCCTTTAATAAAGCATTTTCCTGAATTAGCAAAAGAGTACCAAAATTGAAATCATTTATTTAAATGTTCTCCTTTCAAGTAAGTTGTTAAATATTCATCTTGAGGATGTGGGTAGGAGAAAGACCTATTTGTGACCATAACAGTGTTAAGATTTAAGGAATATTCTTGAATTAACACTCCAACATCACTCAAAAATAATCCACAATTTGATTTCTATAACTCCTTAAGCCAGATTTATTACTTTTATTACCTTCAACAGAATCTTTTAGTTGAAGATTTAAGCTAACGCAAACATGCTACTTCCTGTCAGTCTGAAGAATTAGTAAGGAAGGATTCTTTGTTATTTTAATCTCATGATTCAATCTCCTGCTGCATTAATTTGGTGATTTGACTAATTGGTGGTTTAACCTATTATTAATGTTTCTCCTTTAATTTCCTGATGCAATTTTAATGACATCTTGATGTCACTATTGCATTAAAACCTTTTTTATAAAGCCGATGTTTTAGATGTGGTAATCTGTTCCTAAAATTTAGTGTCTTTATTCATCCTAATAAACTCTCTGAAAGTATAGACAACACTATCTTTTTAGTATAATAGACTTGGACCCAAATACCAAGTTCACTCAAGAATTTTCTCAGTTTTTACTAAAATAAATCTGTTTCCTTTACGTTATTCTTAGTCCATCATTCTGTCTGGAGTTTCTATCCCAAGGACTGCGTGCCATTCACATAAAGACTACTGTGTAAAAAAATCACTTTCTGACTCAAATGGTGACCATGAATATTTCATTTAGACTTCAGTATAGCTGTGAAACAGAGACTCAGCTCCAGCTCATCCTATGACTCCATGCAAGTCACTTCATTTCCTTTTTCTCTTTGCCTACTCTTGACCCAAGTAACATGAGGGTAGTATTATTTCATTTCCCGCACATTTTATGTGCCTTATCTGTTTCAAAAGGATTGGTGTGAAATGCCCTCTGGTGACCCATTACCTGAGTTTCCAACCCTGCTATCCATCTGCAAAGTGCCTCTTGCAGAGCAGGGAACCATGCAGCTTGCCCAGGGCACACGGAGTGCCCAGGACCACCGCATCCAAGCGCCCTCCTTGGCTCCGCATACACTGAGGTTGACCTCCTTACCCAGCAGCTAATGAGAGCTAATTAATCCGCTTGTGGGCGTCACCGATGTATGTGGTTCTGCGCTGGCTTAAACTGTTTGCGCGGTGGCAGGAAAAGCAAGTAACAATTACGAGTGAAAGACATTGGTAGTGCTGACAGTGCCATCAGTAGATGTATAATCTTGGTGGTGAACAGTGACTGTCCAATTTTAATGTGAATTTGTCAGCTCTCCCAATCATTTCATGTAGCACTTGGGCAGATAGGTGTTAAATGGTGAAGGGGATGGTCCTGGTACTTTTTTTCCAGAAAAGTGGGCTTTTTGTTTTCTAGTGGACTTGCTGTGTTAGCAAAAACTCCCCTCATCTTTAATGTACCAAAAATGTCTAATCAAGCTGAAAGAAAGAAAATAAAAACTTTTCTGAGAGTGATTCTTCTAAGTTTTAGGAACCTCTGAAGAGTTAAATAAAAAGAGGGTATTTTATAATGCATCTTCTTGCTGTCTGCAGCACTTGCTCCAAATCGGCAGTGCCTCACCCTGTCAATGTCTAATGAACTGTGTAGTTCCATATGATTTATCATTCCTGGTGTTCCACCAGGAATGATCAATAATATATTCTATATCATTTATTTTTACTTCCAAATGCACCCAGCAGGATAGAGGATCCTTTATTAAATTGCTGGGAAAAAAAGTAGAAACTCTCTCCATATTTTAATGTAGATGACCTTAGCAGACTTGCTTTGAGTTTTAAATGTTACTTGGAGGCAAGTAACGGGCCACTCTTCCCGTACAATTGTTTACTTTAAATAGAAGCTCTCATGAAAAAATTAAATATCTCTATGTGGGAGAGAAACTAAAGAGTGAGTTTTTTAAAGGTAGAGATAAAACTTTAAAGAATCTATTTTTTGCAGCTCGGTTTAGACAATGAGGCCAGAAAAGCAAACTCCCTGAGGCTCTGAAGAAAGTAACAAGCAGAGAAGTTTGGCCGAGACCCAGCATCAGTACAATGTTGCCCTGTTTCTCCTGCCCTTCATCTTCCCACTCCCTCAAATGCCCTGCATGAGACCTTCCGTTACAGGCATTAATTTTACATCTTTTTTTTCCACTGGCTCAGGAGGATAATGGAATGCAAAATTGTCTCTTCTGAAAGGACCAAATTGTTTTGGTGGAAGAAGTGAAGGGAGAGGGCCAATTCTATTGCTAAAAGCCAGACCAGGCTGTGATATAATACGTCTTGTGCCTCTCTGTATCATGATCGCTTACCCGTCTCACTATTGTTTATTCCAGTCACTGAGAAAATTGTGCTGGAGAAATTTTCTTCTGATTAGTGACTAGGCATAAGGGGAAATTTGGACCTTCTTCCCTGCTCTTTCCTGTTCCTTTGTGCTAGGCTGACTCCAGCCTTTACGCTGGCTTGCTAGACTCTCTTGAGAAGGCTTTTGTGTCCTGCCTTTACATCCCCTGAGTAACATGAAGATTAGATTTTTACCCCTTGCCCAAGGGTGCTTGGGAGCTGTCACACAAGGCCTGTTTTATATTACTACATCTCTAAGATCCCTGTGGAAAATGACTGATGTCCCTTGAGGAGTATCTAATGATGCAGCCTGGACAAGCCTTGCCAAAGAGTGAGGCTCTTCAGGCCACCAAGTCAGAACATAAAAGAAGTCTGAATATGTTCAGACTTTCTTTTCTTTGAGTGTATTTATGTCCCAATTGACTTCTGGGGTGTAGGAGAGGCAACCAGACTTTTAAAAGTAAGAGGTTGGATGTGTTCATCTTTGAATGTCAGTCCAAGCCCCCTCACCACACACAAATCTAATATAGCAGAAAGGCTATTTTTATTTATTTTTTTTACCAGAGGGTAGGGGTGAAGAAGAAAGAAGCTGCATTTTGGTGTCTGGTAATCATATAGAGGGCATTTATGGGAGAGGCATTCATGTATGTGCTGTTTTTAGACCACCCTACTCCCTCAACAGGAAAATGATTCTCTAGGCACAGAAAAATGTGTGTTAGGAAACTTAGTCCTTACAGAAATCATACTAGAGGGGAGTGAAAAGGGAGGGACAGACCTGGTAGGCTGGGACCACATTGTGCAATTAGATTTTGTTTTCTTCAGAGAGGAGAGATTTTTCTGAGCTTGCCTTGCCGTTATTTTTGTCCAGTCTTCCATTTCCCCTTGTGGTGCCTAGAGCATGTAATTGAATATAATTGAATATAATTTGGCTTTTGTGTGTCTGCAGGATCTGATATATTCTCTGGCTTTGGAGGTGGGAGAAAGAGAACATCCATAGGCACTTTGTGGAGACATGGCTTTTTATTTTCATGAAGCTCCTTCGTCACTTTAGTCTGTTTAAAGGTGATTAAGCTTGCCTTTAAGGGTAAATTAAAGGAAAGAATATTAAGAAACTAGTCTCCCTGTATTCACTGTCTCTTTGCAGTGGGCTGAGGACGGAGTTCCAGGGTGTCAAAGGGAGAGCTGGGAGGCAGTGTCTGCTCCTCATGTGTCTCCTGACTGGTGCCAGGTGAATGGGACTTGCATGACGAGGAGGTGGGTGGCAGGAGGGGTAGTACGGAAGGGATGTTTCCCCACAGCTAGCATAGCAAGCACGTTTCTGTCACAAGCAAAGCTGGACCAAAGCTTTTCATCCCAAATTAAGCTGAAGACAAACACTTAGAAGTCAGCATCTCAGTCTCCAAGTTTGAGAAAAATCAAAATGTTCAAATGTTAAGTAGTTGTTATCAACAGATTTTTAACTTAAATGAAATAACTATTTAGGTCCTAGTTGTCCAATACAAATGACTGAAAAAATACTTTCTAGACCTCTTCTCAGGTCATGTATCAATTACTTAGATGGGGCTAGAGTGTTTAATATAGGATAGGAATGGAATAGCAATGTGTTTGTTGATGAATGCATTGGATTTGCACTGACAGCAGAGAGGGATTTGTTTTGAAGTTGCCCTTCTGCACCAGAGTTTTGGTCTGGATTATGGACTGTGTCTGACTGGGGCATGTGTTTTCTGGCTCATTCACTTTGGTTCTCCATTTATGTATTTAAGAGCTTTCTAAATGTCTTTTTTTTAATACTCTCTGTGCTTTAGCTATTTCTATCAAAATCCACAAAGAATAATACCTTGAACAGCTGCTGTGAATGCAAGAGAGCTCCATTAGCACACACAAGAAATTTGCTCTCCCTTTCAGGTAGTTTGGAGCTGGTCCTTAGCCCCGCGTTGCTGCTGGCATTGTTTTTTTCACAGGTAGCCCTGCACTTGTGATGTACCTCTTGTGTGTGAGGAGAATTTAGACCTGTTTTCAGAGCTGAGTCTCATTCTCAATTACATACCTCCTTAAAACCAGGACTCACTGTGATGCTCCTACATCACTTTGCTTTGTAGAAGAGGAGCTTTCTCAGCTAAATCCTTTAATTTAGTCAAGCACTGGGATAGCCTTTCTAGTGCATCTTTATTTAGACCATGAATGTCCAGATTCCTTCAGTAAGAAGACTGAGAGGCTTATTTCCTTCCCGCAGCTTCTTGCAGGCTGGGAGAAGGATAGATCTTGGGATATGCTCTCAGACAGGCCCATTTCAGCAGGTATCCTGAGGAGTTTTCCTAATGTACTCTTAGCAAGCAAGGTCTTGCTTCTTCCCTGGGAAGTAAGATACGCCTGTTTTAATAGAGGACACAAGTCCGCACTGTGGGCAGAAGGAAACCACCAAAGTCCGTCTCGCTTGCAGCACTGCCGGAGGTTGAGCTGCATGCTGGAAGCGCATTGCTCCTTGGTATACTGACACAAAGTCATTCTGAAGGTGGTGAGTCTGAGATAAACACCACCTTCTTGTGAGCATTTTTAGGGCACGACATTAGGTGTCTCCAGCTCCCCTCCTAACAGTCTCTGGTGACAGGACATCTGCAGGCAGGACCTGATGGGAGCTAAGGCGGTACTGGCTGCTCCCAAGCACTGAATGTGTTGGCAGGCTCTGTGTGCCCGCTCTGAGGAGCAGGCAGCACATCTTTCTGCTACATGTTTGTGACATTCGCTTCGTGAAGGAGGGTTTTGATCTGCACCTGAGCCTCTAAAACTAAAATAACAACATTGCTTTACGGTCAGGGTAGTGGTAGGTTTTAACCATGACCTAATTTCTAATGAATGGCAGTCACTGATTTCAGTTTGTTTAACTTTTTTTTTTTTTCTCTGTGGAAGATTGATTTTATTTATTTTATTTTATTTTATTTTATTTTATTTTATTTTATTTTGAGAGACAAAATAAATTAAAACAAACAATTTTAACACTTTGGGCTTTCTGCGGTGGTACCAGTTAATCACATGTTCATAAATATGCTAACATATGGGTCAGAAAGATGGGGTTAAAATTTAATGCACTCGGGGAAAATAAATTAAAAAGGTCTGCCGGAGAGGTTTTGCGTAGCTCTCTTTCTGCGGCCTGTCAGAGGATGCAAAAACCTGTGACCTCTTTTGTACACAATTACAATGTATCTCCTCTATCTAAAGCCAGATAATTACAAGGTTACATAGTCCCTTGGCATGCTGAAGGAAAGGTTGCGCTCATTTTCTTCTAAAGGCTTTAGAGTAACGCTGTGTGCTGGAGAGGTGCATGGTTATTTAATACTGTGCGAAGGGAGAGGAGGGATGGTGTCTCTTGCCACTGCTGCTTACTTACTAATGAAACGACAACCCCAAGCATATATTTTAGATAGCACTATCACTCTCCGTGTGTGCAGTGCGTGTGTGTGTCCATGGGCTGTGATGTAGTGATGGTGCATGTGTGTGGGGAGGTATTGATGGTTGCTTGCTTGACCCCAGGGCTTCCAGTGCCGGCCACGTGAAATGATGAAACGGAGGAGGTCAAGAGAAGCAAATGGATTTTACACATTCTGCCTCTGCCTCTGAGTCCCTGCTCCTCTCCCCTTTAAAACTTGTCTGTCCTCCCAATAAAGCTGCATCCTGCACTCACATTTATCTGCAGGGATTAGCCGGAGCAAATGTTCAGTGATGTCTATCAACAGTTCCCCACTGGGCTGAGCAGCTTCTTCTGAATTTAAGCTGTAATATTTTTAATGAAGTGCCTGAGTGTGGTGGGGAAGATAACCTGAATATGAACCAGTGCAGAGCAGTCAAACTGGATCTCTGCTAGATGGCAGAAAAAAAAAAAAAAAGAGTCAAATATATCCTCAAATATATCTCCTCCTATATTCCTAAGGAGTCAGCTGGATTTATCTTGGGAATTTCCTCTAACGGAGACATGTGCCCTGCCCTTTTCCTTCAGTACTAATGCTGAAACCAAATGATGACTGCGTAAATCACAACCTTATCCAACACAGCCTAAGTCGCCTCAACTGGAGTTTGCTGGATTGGGAGGGTCGGGAGCTCAAGCTAAGCCTGATACTTTGTCCCAGATCTGACCCTGGCCAAAATAATAATGCAGTAGCTGAGGAGTGAGGTGGTCATCTTTCCTAAGGGCAAGGTGCTGCAGAGATACAAGTGTACTGGGAGGGCTGCTGTGCTTTTGGACAGATGCCATCAGCACAGGCATAGCAATGGTGAACTTTTGGGCAGGAGAAGAAGCATGAAGTGATGGGTACAGCAGCAGCTACAGACTGGTCAAAGTGTCCATACCAGGTGTTAAATGGTTAAAAGGTGTTAAATGGTGCTGCAAGTGACAGAAGAAGAGAAGCTGAAGTGCAGATGCATTTAAAATTGTCAGGTCACCCATCCATCCCTTTTAAATCTCTGCTATAGTAGGGTCTTCCACAAAATATGACGGACTCCGTATTGTGACGTATGATGAGCCAATGACCAACCCTCTGTCCCAGATGAGTGACAAAATCCTCATGCTTTTTTTGTCCTCCCATCAATGCCAGTGAGTCCGACCAAGCAGCCCAGTGAAAGACGTGAAATACCAGCACAAAGTCAGCTGCTGTCTCTGCCAACTCACAGCAGACTGGAAGATCATGGAGCACCTTCTAGCAGCCTAGTGCTTGGTTTTCTTTGCAACCCTTTTGGGCAAACCCTTGTGGCAAAACCTACGGGGCTATAAATCTACGGCAGGACTCAACATGCCAGGCATGTTTCTGCATGGTGAGTCTGGGATCTTGAAATGGTTAATCAGCAAGGCTAATAACTGGAAATGTATCCAAGGATTACTTGGAAAGGTCCTCTCCCCCCCAGAAAAGGGAAGGGAAGGGAAAGGGAAGGAAAATATACATCCCCTGAAGATTTTCTTGGTATTTCCCCCTCTTGCCCCACTGCTTTCCCTGCTGCTGTGATCAGGGGCACTGGTTCCCTGCAGTAAGGGAGATGCCCGCTGGATGTCACAGTTGCTCCACAAAAGTGTGGGTGCAATGTAATTTATCTAGCAGTCAAAATGTTATCCACAAAAGAAAGCAATTTTAGGACATATATTTTGACTAGCTATTCTCTCTCTTGCTGGCTCTCCACTATGCATACACACAAATCCTTGGGTTTCTTGGGCTGTGAGGAATCAGCAAGCTGTGGACAAAGTCCTGTGTCTCTCAGGATATGTACGAATTGTGTACGTAATATTGCGTAAAATTGCATACGAAATAACCACTTAAAGTTGTTAAAATAAATTACTTAGGACAAGACACTTGCCACTGATTTCAGAAAAACTTAGTCACCCAAATACCTTTGAAAATCAGGGTCTTACTACCATGATTAATGAGAGAGAAGGAGAGTCTGTAATTGCAATCAAATATATTCAATCACTCATTTCAGTGATTAATGAGATCAACAAATTGTATGTGGGTCATCTCAGTTTTAGACTAATGCCTTTCCTATGACTTCTTTGAAGAGAGAAAGTAAATAAAAAATGAACCAAAAAAATACATCTGACTACCCTCTTCCCAAGAGGCCCTCTCCAGACATCTGAACATATTTTCTGAATGGAAAATATAGCTGCAAATGCCTGCATGTTGCAAATGGCAGTGGTTGCCAGCTCTTATTTTAATTTACTATTTAAATGCATTAAACATAAAAGGGAACTTGTTAAATGTCATAATCATAATGACAATCTGAATGAAATTTGCTAGAAGAGTCAATTAGATCCAGAGGCCAAACAGGAAATAAAATGAGTCCCTGGAAAAGGAGGATCCCCCAGACACCAGGCCACATGGATTGCACTTTTAAATGTCAGGTGGAAATGAATACAGTGCTAATATTCTTGTATGTAAGTATAGGACATTTGCTCTGTCTTCAGAGGGCAAACTTTTTATTTATTATTTTTTTTTCTTGAGATGTTAGGCAAACTGATGAACTAAATAAACACAAAAATTAGGCAGAGTAATAGTGGGTTACCTAAATCACATATATACCAAAGCTGTTAGGATATACAAGGATTAGTTTGTGCAAATTAAACTCGCAGTTATGCAGGAATTATACCTGTTTTCCTTGCTCTTTTTTTTTCAGCATGAAAATAGCCAGTATTTTAGTTGTGTCCAGAAAAGAGAAAGGAAGTGGAAAGCAAATGTTTTTGTAAACAGGATAGACAATCTGTTGTCATTTAACAAGGAGACATTAGTCCTTTTCCTTTCTGACCCTGCTTTAACTTTTTTGAAATACTGACACAGGAATTTTCATGAGCCTTTTGAACGTGTGTGTTTGTCATTCCTACTAAGACTGCTGCTAACTCCAGTAATGGAACTTACAGACCTTAGCACTGGAAATTTTCCATATTGACCTTTCCAGTGTAGTTGTATGCCTTGTAATTTTTAAGGACTGTGCAGGAACCTGCTCTTCAAACAAGATTTATTCCAAGATCAGCTTTGTCTTCTGTTGTTATATGTATCCAGCAAAAACAACTTTACGTACTTGAAATTTTGCAGTTATAGGTTTTTTTTGCCTGTCAATCACTGATATTTTATAACCCTCTGTAGTAACAGGAGATCACAATAAAGACACAAGATTAGTATTTTGGTTTGCAGACAGCCTCAAAACTGTTTTCAAAGGGGTCAGGATACGCTTAAACTTTAAATAAGTTAAAACTGGAAAAGGTCTTTCTAAAATATGCAGCATACAAATGTTATTCCTATGCTGTCCCCCTTTTCTACTATCTTGCAGTTCATATTAGGACTTCTGTTATCTTTCTCTCTTTTTTTTTCTTCAGTTTCATGAAAGTTTAGCAAGGACAAAAAAAAGATTGGCAACTTTTTTCAAGGGAAAGTGACTCGATTACTTACATTTCAGGTGAATGATTTATCCTTTCCAGCACGGCCTCTGAGGGCGCTCAAAACACTAGTAGTGGCTTTGCACTTTAGCCTTTTAGGTGTCCTTGCTTTGAGCACTGCAGCTGGGTTTCTTTGCTGTGGAAGCAGAGCGCAGCCTGCACAGCTCATGCCTCAGCCCAAACACCAGCTCTGCTGTGCTCCCATGGGAGAGGGATCAGGAAAGTTGATCCCTGACATGGGCCTTACACCATGCCCTGGTGGTACTGGGCACTGGTTTCATTCTTTTCGTGCTACTCCTAGCAGTCTTTTTGCCTTTCTGACTGCTAAACATTGAGCTGACATTTCAGGAAATTATCCGGAGTTATTCTGAGACCTCTTTCATGAATTGTTAATGCAGAGCCCATCGTTGCATATGTATAGTTAGGATTGTTATTTTGCCATGTGCATTACTTTGCATTTATTGACATTGAATCTCTTCTGCCATTTATTACCCAGTCACTTGGTATCATGAGATCTTTCTGTGACTCTTTGAGGACAGTTTTAGGATTGAATTTCCCAAATACTTTTTTATCAGATAAAAATTCCCCACCTCACCAAAAGGGATTCATTGCATCATTAACCGTACTGAGCAGACTTTTTCAATCCATTTATGAATATATGGTGAACAGACCCAACTCCAGGTTAGGCTCATTTGTCGGGCTTCTCCACAGGGAAGAAGGGTTCTGTGGTCAGTGGGTCCCACAGCTGCTACAGGACAGACACTGAAGTGAGGAATCCATTTAGCTTTTCTTCCTTAGATTCATCTTCTTCCTCTTGCACATCAGTAAGACTTTTCAGCCTAACTCATTTTCTTGCAGCTTTTCAGATAATGTTCTTTGGGAAGTTAATATTTTTATTTTTTTAAATTCCTTAGCAAGGTCTTCCTAGAATTTTTTGGCCCATGTCATGAAATTTTGCAGTCAACTTCATAGAATTTAAGCTGTTTTTATTTTTCTCATTTAGACTTTTGTTTTGTTTTTGTCATTCCTTCTTATCACCAATAGCACTTTTTTCATTTGACATTTAACAATGATGGTTTTTACTGTAATCAGACAGGAATCTTATGGTCAATGCATTCCAAGTCTGCACTATTTAAAGAGTAATTTTGGCCTCCTACAAACCTTTTGTGTCTCTGCCACTCCATGGAACTCCTTTTTATGCAGCATTCTCACTCTTCTCCTTTTGAAATAGAGAAATGAGGATTCTTTGGCTTCTATATTTTGAGTACCTTCTGAATTTGAGTATGGACACTAACTCAGGGTAGTTTTTTAATATCAACATCATGGACCAGCTCAGGTCAAAGTATTGAAAGATCCTCTGATCGATTGGTTCAAGAAACAAGGAATTTTATTGTTTAAAAATCTAGTTTCACTTTTTCTCCCGGATGTGAATATATTTAAATTGTGAGAGGTTAAATTAGACTATTTGCAGTACAGTTCCTAAAGAAAAGGATGAATAAAGGCAGTATAATGGGGAAGAGAAAAACTATTCTGATGCACTTCCAGAGAAGCTGCACTGTTATTGAGTTGGTGGATAGAGAACAATATGGCGATAATTGGTTTCCATTAGTAACAGAGATATTTCTTCTAGTGCAGCTCCAGGTGAGAAAAGGCTCCCAGTATGGACACTAGTGGAGATGGAGCTCAAAACGAAGGAACCGACATGTACCCTTTATGTACATCACCTTGAAGAAACTCCAAGAAAGGTAAGTGTTTGTGGCATGAGTACAAAGCCCAAGGAGCCCTGTACCCTCAGGATCAGATCTTTGATTGCTGATTGCATTTCATGAGGCAAACCAGATTGCACCAGCCAGAAAATTTGCCAGGGTTTTAGTGTGGAGCTGTAATTGTGTGTTTCAAAGGCTTGTACCCAGACCTACATTATCAAAGGCCTACAAAGAGAACATAGAGATAAAGAGATATCTGTAAATATTGTGTTAACTGTCTCTTGTCTGAAGGAAAAGAGGTGTCCAAAATTTTGCTATATATGAAGTGCTAGTACTTAGAAAGCAATAGCTTCCATCTCTCTCTCTCAAGGAGGACTGGAGTTTTTATATATGTTCTTTTCAGGCCTAGAGTCACAGTATTTTGTCCTTTCTCAAAGGCATTAGCTTTAAAGAGAATATATTTATCCAGGCTGTGAGATCTGGCTGCTACCTGGAATCAGCAGACAGCCTTTCACGTCTAGGAAAATCAGAACACAGGGGTCATATCTTTCTTTGCTCTTCTTAGTTACAAAAGAACTTAATTCCTTTCACCCACCAAAATGCCCTCTGACTGTTTTCTAAACAAAAAGATGGCTAAAACATGTTGAAAAAATTGCTTTGGGTTGGAAAAAGTTGGTAATATTTAACATACAACTGCTGATCTGGAACCACAAGGTGATACAAGAATATGTCCAGTGAGGGAAAAGTAGATAAAACAGGAAGCAGAATTGAACTTCATCCTTGTACCACTCCAGTGTTTAAGAATATCCTCTATTTATACCATTATTGAGATGGGAGAGTGTGAAGAAGAAAATCTATTAAAATGTTGTATTGTGAACAGTATCATATTACTTGACCTAAGTTAAAGATACATTTCCTGCAATCTAATTGTTTATACTAATACAGTTAGGCTGTTGGTCCAACAGATGACAGGTTTTGCATGCTAGTGCATGGACATCTAGGGCACCTAATGGTAGCCTGAGAGCAGAAGAAGTGGTAAAATAGAAAGGATCTGAACAGCAATGCCAGGTATGAAAGTATGGAAGTAGGTCCCTTAGTTGTACACGTATTTAGTGCTGATAGTTTTGTCTGTGCTATTGAATTTATCAGAGGTCAGGGATGGGCTTGGGCCCTTATGGAAGATTGTCTACTCTGATAATACGGTTTGTATACTTCTAAAAACTTTGACTTTTAGGAATTCCTTTTCTTGCATGCATTTCATCAGGAAAGAAAATATCTGTCTCAGGGTTGAAAATTCTTTTAGGCAGCAAACCGCAGATATTTAATGCCTGGGAACCTAACTGTAGAACTGAAAGCACTTTTTAAAGAGGAGGACTCTAGTTTGCTCCCCATCCATCAAAGCTTGCTGTCCTGGAAAATGATTCTGGAGAATTGCTAGTGCACTTCTGTAATATGGAATAGCAAAACACAGACATGTATAGACATTTTATCTAAAACAAATGGTGTGAAGAAGAAAATTGCTCATCAGAATAATCAACGTTAGAGTCCTTCTATTCTCAACAACAATCCATCTTCATTTATTGCACTTAGGTCATTTTAAAGACATCAGTATAACTCCTCTATGTCTGATCTTGTTAATTTACTTTAAGTACAGTAAAACAGCATTTTATTACTTGCACAATTCCCTGAAAAATTGCATTTTCTTTGTTACACTTCCTTGGCAAGTAAAACTGCCTTAGCAGTGATTGTCGGGTAAATTGGTATCATTCACAGGCTTGTTTTGCACTTTGGAGAGTCAAATGTTGTTTGACTAAGAAAACTTCTTCTTTGTTGCTGATGTTTTCGGGTGTGGGAGGAACAGAGAAGATAGATAAGCAAATTTTCATGATAAAAGAGTCGCACACATTTTGAATGTCAGTTTTATATATGTTGATATAACCTGCAGATACAAATCTGGTTTTGACTGTGATTTCACTAGTGTGCCATGACTTCCCACACTGTCTAATGAACAAGCACAAAGGGAATAACAGACCTATTGTCTTAAATCTTATTTAACAAAACAAAAAATAGTGGTGACAATGTATAATTCCAGAGGGAGCACTAGCAGGAAATGCTCCCTCAGGGAGCAGGAAGCTGGAGGGGGTTCTGAAACATCTAAACCATGCAACAAGATGTTTGAGGGACTCATCTATTTTATGAGAGAAGACTGAGTGAGCTAGGCTAGAGAAGAGAAGACTGACAGGACAGAGAGTAATGGGTACAAACTGAAACACAGACAGTTCCATCTCCATGTGAGGAAGAACTTATTTCCTGTGAGGGTGACAAAGCCCTGGAACAGGCTGTCCAGAGAGGTTGTGGAGTCTCCTTCTTTGGAGATCTTCAAAACCCACTTGGATGCCACCCTGTCACTGGCCACCACCTAGAAGAGTTTGGCCCCATCCTCCCTACAATCACCTTGCTACAGTCACCCCTCAGGTACTTGAACATGTTGATCAGATCTCCCTCCTCTCAGTCTTCTCTTCTCCAGACTAAACAGGCCCAACTCGTTTAGTCTTTCCTCATATGACAGATGCTCCAGTCCCTTAATCATTGTCACTCTACGGTGGACCCTCTCTGGAAGGTCAAAGTCCTTCTTGTACTGGCGAGTCCTTGCTGTGTGACCAGAGGAGCGATTGATTAATTCACCTCTGCATCTCAAGCAGTTGTCAGGTGGCCAAACTGTAAAATGATATAGCTGTGAGCTGGCAGCTCCTGCTGGGCTGCTAAGTTTGGAAGTGGCCTCAAAGGACCAGATGCAGAAACTTAACTTCTCTCAATAGACTCCAGAAAGAGGAATACATCTCTGAATGTTCAGCTATCAAACACAGATACTTGCATTAGGTGGAGTGACCATTCCAACAGTTCCATCTTCTTCCAGATCCTGCCTTGGGGCAACTTCAGGTTCAAATACTATATATTAGATGTTAGTCTCACTTATTGTGTGTTAACTCGCACAATACTCAACAAGATCCAGCAAAGTGGCCTGAGACTTTTTCATCAGATAATATACTGGAATATAGAGATAGGGGAGGGAGATTGAGAATATAGAAGATAGTATTTATTATGTCAGTGGTCTTTCCTAGCATAGGCTATTACTTTTTTTCTTTTCTTTTCTTTTCTTTTCTTTTCTTTTCTTTTCTTTTCTTTTCTTTTCTTTTCTTTTCTTTTCTTT
>JAUBNY010000972.1:329513-352506 GCA_032275445.1 Crypturellus soui | reverse complement strand
ACGCTCTTTTCTTTTCTTTTCTTTTCTTTTCTTTTCTTTTCTTTTCTTTTCTTTTATTTTTATTTTTATTTTTATTTTTATTTTCTTTTAAACACCTAACTAATACAGATGAAAAAGTTAGAAAAGATGTTGATTGGTAATTGCTCATATGTAAGAGTGGCTCAGCTACATTTCCTTATGTATAGTGGTAACAGTGGTATCATAGAGGAGGGCAAAAAGGTGTACTCATTAGTTATTAGTAAAGGAAGGATTTTATATCTTATAATTGTCATGGACTAAAAAGTCTGCTAGTTTAAACTATCTGAGAATCTGATCAAAAGCATTTAAGGTGGAGGATGTTTAGAAAGATACAGGTAATTAGATGAAGGCTACTAATGATTTACCTCTGTAATGAGTTATCTAGCACTTGCTATCTGAAAAATGGCACTGCCTGCAGATCTGCCTGTTTGAGGTGAATTCCTTGGTGTAACTGTCTGATGACTGCAGTCAGCGCAGAAAGCCAGCCAGGAACAGGTTTTGTGTTCTGCTTTACAGTAAGTATAGACCGTACGATATAAAGAATTTTAAAGATTTGTGTTAAGAGGCAAGGATGGGGGGAACTACCTACAAAGATGCTCAGAGCTTTTTACTGGAGAAGGGGCTCTGAGGAGCCTGGTTTTCAGTGTGGAGTTAAGTAAGATAACTCCCTTGGGTTAATAAGGGAGCTGGAAATGAATCCAAACATATGGAGCTGTGATCCTGACACTGTGTTCTTTGACTGCCTGGACATCGAAAAGTGACATATTTACTTTTCCTTTTTTTCTGAGCCTCAGAGTGGTATCGCTGCTGGACCCCCTGTCCCTGATGCCCTAGTCTCTTTGGCAGGACTGGTGCCCTCTGCACCTCACAGACTTCTCCAGAAGCAGGGAGCAGGTCTACCTCTGCTGATGTCTCCTGTGAGGTGGGTTTGCGGGTGAGTTTGTTTCAGATGGGCTGGAAGGATGGCCTGGCTGCTTGCATCACTCTACCGGTGAGTTACGTGATCAAAGCAGCCTCTATTAAATCCAGAAGTGTTTCGAGGCCATCCTCTAGGTGAGGTGCTGTGGCTGAGATCTGTGGCAAGCAACCTCATTTGTCAGTATTGCTTTTGCACAGACCCAAGGCGTACTGAGATGATCGATTCTCTCAAGGCATGTGTGGCTGTTGGCATACCTGCTGGCAGAAATTACGTACTAGAGGAATTTTATGGTTAGAAATGGAAGCATCTAGAGAATTTGAATAAAAGCTAATTTAGATGGAAGCTAGTCTGGGGTTTTGGACTTACACATCTTGTGAATCTAACCCCTATTAACCTATCATCTTAAACATTATTTAAACATTCACTAAAACATCCCTTAATCATTTATTAATTCTTTCCTAGCCACTTATAAATGGGACTCTAATATGAAGTGTGATTAAGCTTTGCCCATTTTGCTCCAAAAAAACAAATCCACACAAGAAATTCCCATAAATTATCCAAAGCAGCAGCAGTCCTCTGTATTAATTGCAGCATTCATTACACACTTACGCTATTGTATAAGCACCATAGTTTTTGCAAAACTCAACAATCTTTTTTTTTACAATTTTAACATCCATCCCCAGGGAAGCTTCTGTGGAGAGACAGCAGGCTCATAGTTGAACTATGGTTATTGTTGCACATTAAAAAACCCTTCCTTCTTCAAGACATGTCCTGCTTGCCTACTACCCTAGCCCCAGAGTACATCAGTGCTTGTTCTGAGAGGGGACTCCACTGTTGGCATTACAGCTGTTTCAGCTCCAGTGACTGGTCTCAGGATGTGTTCAAGGACCCAAGCACTTTCTTCGATGAGATCCAGAAATCAGGTGTTCCTCTGCTTGTGAACTGTGGGAGCCTTGATCTGGCTTTGTGTCCCACGGAAGAGACTATCCTACTGAAATTGAGGGAGGGAGGAAAGAAGGAGGTCTCCCTCTCTCCAAAATCCCTTTCTACCAAAATACTCAGCTCACTGGTGTCTATGGATGCATTTTTCGGTGTATACCTTTGGGCCCTTTCATCTGCAGCACATATAAAACACCAGGATCTGGCCTTTGGGCCAAGAACTGAAAAGCGAACAACATGTCTGTTATGCATATAAGAAGCAGTTTTAAAACCTTGTAGTCTTCCTGACTACATGCTGGGGAGGGACCTGGTTACTCATTGCTTTGTTGTTTTAATGGAAAGCAAACCTAGGTAAGTACAGAAGGGAGAATGACGCGGTGGACTAAGGCAGGGGACCCTGGGGAGGGCAGTGGTCACACACCAGTGCTATATGACTGTTCAGCTACAGGATAACTGGTTATGCTATAACTGCAGCTTAAGTGCTTAAATCTCTTTTGGAGCACCAAGTTAGAGGAAAGATGACAGACAGGTCAAAAGGGGTATAAAAAAAAAGAAAGACATTAAAACTGGATTTATCAGAAACTAAAAATTAGATGAGAGAGCAAGGAAAAAAAAACACACAAAACAACAACAAAACACAAGAGAGAATAAGGAGTGGGCAAGCCAGAAATTGAGTAGCATATAAATTATAGGCATCGGAAAATTCTAGACATCTAAAAAAACAGGGATATTTTAGAAACAAAATGGTGATAGAGAAAGAACTGCTGAAGACTTGAAAATCTCAGAGGGACAAAATAATTTATTTTCTGAAGGAGTTCCAGTATTTTATGGTGGACTAATAATTAGTACTGACTTATTTTAGATAAGACTGGCTTGCTCACAATTTTGTATTGAATATTTATTTTCCATTCTGTGAAGGAATAAACACCTCAAATTTTAAATATTTCTGTAGAACACTATTGTCTTCATCATTTACTTCATATTGACTGATATGATTCATATGATAGTTGAATTTTTTTTACAATTCTACAGTATGTAATAAAATATTTTACAATAGTATAAATAAGATGAGGTGAAAGATCTAATTGAAAACAAAAATCAAAATGGTTCCTTTAAAAAATGATCAATTTTCCCTATCCAAATAAATGCTCACAGAAATTACAGTGTGTTTTTACCAAATATTTTTTTTCAGCCTATCAGCACTTCCACTGGAAATTTGCTTCAACAAGAAATGACCAACTTTATTACTGGTTCAGTTAAGGAAAAAGCACAGAAAATCAACACAGAGACTGATTTACTACTGCTTTTTGCTTTTGTGCAGTCATTTGTATTTGTGGGCAGAAAATATAAAATATGCATGTATACACTGAAACAGACATGTGCAATTCAGAATGACTGCAATTTATATTCATGTACTAGAAGTGTAAAAAGCTGCATAAAGAGCAAGGGAAACAGGTACAATATTTATGTTATCTTTGAAAATGTGGAATTCCTATAATTTGGGTTTAATTGTCCATGTACTATATCTGATATTCATCTGTTTTGGGAGTTCATTTACTTTTGCCTTAATTGCTAAAGATACATTCTGTCTCAGCAAGGATAAGGATCATTTTCTTTGTTTGTTGTCAATAAGAAATAAAGTGTGAAAAAATAAAAAGGTGTTCCCCTTGGGAACAAAAACCTTCAGTGGTTGTAAACCTCTCTGCGGTTAGGGCTGGTGATATGTCAAAAGGGTAGAGATTTTTCCTCTAGCATCAGGGAATGAGCAAGCTCTGAATGTGAATGCTCATGCATTTGAGCAAATACATCGCACACGGTTCTCTGGATAAAAACAAAAGAAGTAATTAATTGCAAATTATATGGTGATAGCAATTCCTGTGGAGCACTCAGCTGAATTTGCTCACTTTTAGTAGCTCTCCATCCCACAGTGCCCTCTTCTGAGATAAGGGAAAGTCTGAAAATGATGGGAAGAGGACACATATTTCCTAAGCCTTTCCAATACCGCACTTCTCAGTTGCTCTCTGTCTTGCTACTTAGGGTGGACTGTTTTAAACCCAGAAGGGCAGACATGGAAACCTTTTTAAAGACATTCCTATGCAACCTACAGGTTGCTTTCATTCCATTTGTTGTCCCTTTCTGTCCTTATTCGTGTCAGAGCCATTCGTGCTTTCTGTGTTTAATTCAGCGTGGTTTAAATTCCTGCTCATCTCTTCCTTTTCCTGCTAGGTCAGCCAAGTCAGAGCATGCTTTAAGGCCTTGTAGACATGAATCACCACTAAGGTAAGAGGCTGCTCTACTGTGAATCTCTACATTTTTATTTTAAAGGAAAGCTTTGACAGCTCTATCATGTCAGCTGTCTCTCTGGTTAGTCTTACTTTTCACCCTGCCTTCACTATGGAATAGGGGGTCTTGTGGGTGTTGGCATTCTTGAGGAGAGAGGGGCTTGGTGAGTGTCCACTATGCTCATAGGTAAGTGACAGCGCTCTTGCATTTTTCTGACTGTCTCTGGATCCCCAGATGAATGGATATTTTGCTAAACTACTTCATACCTTCTCCCAAAACATCCACATCTCTCTCTCCTGATCCTGGAGGCAGTGAACTGGCTTAAGGTAGTAGACAAGTCTACTGAAGGAAAGTGTCTGTTTATGTGCAAAGCCTGATGTTCATGCAAACTACAAGCATAATGTTAATGCCGTTCCTGTGTTCAGCCTGTCTCCAAGAATATGAAAGGTGTGATATCACTTTGGGACAGTGCTGCTTCCTGTGGACCTCTTATATGAGACCACAGAAGCTGGAAGGCAAAGTGCAGATATTATGTTTTTTTTGGTGTCTTCTTAGACACAAACCTGCAGCTCCTGAAAATTCATGCTTGCCTAGGCATGTGTTTGATAGGAATATGATCTTCCAGATCATATTTTGACATTTTCTCCCTTTAAACAATAGTCTTTACATACATTTGTAACTGGCCTGAATATATTCATGAGATGTGGGAAAGCAACATGTAATACTGCTAAACTGAAAGCTAAACAAGTTCTGTCAACAACATAGATCAAGACTTGTTCTTGCTGTCCAGATTTGCCTTGCTGTCATGCTATTCCACCTGTTTCTCCTTCCTTGCTCTGTAGCTCAGGTTATTCTTTCACTGATGCTTCCTCATTTATATCTGCTCAATATTTCCCTTGCCAAGTTCCATTGTTGCTCAATATCCCTATTAACCATACCGCTTTTTTTTTCTTTCCTCTTTCATTTTTCTCTACCTCCCACCTTAAAGTAAGCAATTCCTGGGAAACAGTCTGCATCTCCGGTTTGTCCTCTCTCAGTTTTGGGTAAGGACAAGAGCAGGAAAAATGTGCACATTTGGTTTGGAAGGGGGTTCTGCTGAGGTGGGACAGGGACTGGGTGGCTGGCATGAGAACTGCAGGAGGACTTGGCTGAGGGTTCAGCTCACAATGCTGATGGTGCACGTGCAAGATTAGCAGCTCAGGTAGCAAAATTGCCCTTACATATATACCTCAGAGTGTCCTCTGCATTTGTATATAGAAGACACTTAGGATGTCTTGCAGTTGGAGATACAATTATTAGGTAACTAAGATATCATAAATCTGTAAGCATTTTTCTATTCAGTCTTATGTTGAGAAAGGCATATTTCAAGTTCGAAGGCTTTCCACAGCAATTGTCTTTAAATATAAATAAGTTTCTTTTCTAATAAGAGGAATAAACTCTTTCCACATCTCACAGTTAGTCAGATATGTTTTCATCCTACAGAAGTGAAGTCAGACTATGCACTGATATAGATAATTTGATGCGAACCATTAGTTGATATGCACTATACAGTCATTTTCACTTGTTCTATCTGTGCTAGCATTAAGCTGTTGATAGAGCTAGTTTAGCCTTTAGTTTAACAGTACTATGTATTGTTTTCCTACATCTCATGAATATATTCAGGTTAGTTTACAAATTGATGTAAAAACTATTGTTTAAAGAGAGAAAAATGTCAAAATATCATCAAATATCTTCCATTATGTTCTTTGTTGCTCTGCTGTGTTTCCGTTTCTATCTACATTTTATTATTAAAAAGGTCTACTTTTACTTTTATGATGTGAAGTCTGTCAAAACAATGCATTAAATAATTCTGAATCATTATTATCCAATACATCTGTTGCCTTTTTTTTTTCCTTAGATGGTCCAGGATTGAAACATGCTGTTTTCTGAATACTTTTCAGTTGCGTCTGAAATATTCCTTTGTCTTTCTACGCGGTGGCTCCCAAACTATTGTAATTGCCACTCAGTGACCTTGATGGGTTTTACTTGTGACTCTTTCAGATTTCTGAATTATACAGGAATTATTTTACACCGACGTACTCCTTCTCTCTCCAAAGCCTGTTATACACTGTTCAGTGGAGAAAATTATGCTGGCTGTGCTTGCTTACTCCTCCTTAAGACTATCTTCTCACTTGTCTAAGTAAGATTTCCCTTACAGGAAAGTCTTTACCTTCTTTCTGTCTTCAATGTGTGATCACTTGCTTGGTCTTAGTTTGTGTGTGCCAGATGGCACTCAATGTAGGATCAATATCAAGTTCTATAAAAATCAAAGGCAAATACAGGCAAGAAGTCTGCAATGTCTGTGGTGCAATGAAGTATTATAACTGGATGCTATTTAATCCACTGGCATCTGCCTTTAGCTTACTCACTTGGCATCACACCGGTAAAATAATCCTTTCCCAAGATGTCAGGGTCCAGAGGCAGGCTGATGTTACCCTGCCGTTTCCAATGCCAGTGTTCCAGATGTGCTTGTAAAGACCTATGATCACTGTATAGGTGCATAAACATTTAGGTGTTTTTCTGTATTTCTGTTGTATTCTCAAAGCTTTCCCCTCAGTGTTGTTTATAAATGGTTTTGCAAATGTGGTTGCATCGTTCTTGAATGGGAGATGCGGAGTAGCAGTGATACTACGATTTGCTTCTCAGCAGAATTCAAGTAGCCTCATTGGAAGGTGAGAGATCCAATGGTGGAAGGTTTGCATAAATTGTGCTAAATTGTGACTGAGGGAATCAGGGAGGTGTCCTAGCAAGTGTACTCTTTAGAAGTTTGCATGGAAATACATCTTATGTTGAAGTTGTGGTGCTGTATACTTAGGGGAGTAAACATGATGCGATCTAAAGGAGAATAGCCCCCAGGAAATCTTTTTTTAAGTTCATGATTAGAAGCCAGCCAGGTAGAATAAAACTTTTTTTTTCTGGTTCCTCCTAGAGCACCAAGAACCTCTTCATTTACTTAAAAATAAATTGATGCTAGAGCACGAAGAACCCCTTCATTTACTTAAAAATAAATTGATGCTCTCCTATAAAATGCATGTATGTCTCAGAGACCCAGGTCTGGATCCTATTCTGCCCCTCACAGGTGAGAATCAGACTCGCCTTGCCCTATTCATGTGCTGGCTCATAGCTCCTGCCTGGCTTGACTTTCAGAGAGGTCAGATGTTGGCTAGTTTGGATATCTTACTGAGTGGGGAGATAGAGCGACAAATCTTCACAGACTGAGGAAAGGCCTGAAAAATACTTGCCACTCTTCCTGTCTGAGATATGCAAAGATGTATTTAAGCAGATGTGGTGGAACCATCTCCCTCTACCCTGCACAATGCCTCAGAGGAGACCTAGATTTCAGAGACATGTAAATATCAGGTTTCGTGACAGTTCCCTATGTTGGAGGAGCAAGGCAAACATCTGCTGTAAACTCACATCTAACAGACTTGCCTCTGTTGATTCTTAATGGAATTTACTCCATAGAATAAGAAAACTAGTTGCTCCTTTTAGGAAAACTGAATTATCTTCCTCTTTTCCTTTTTTTTTTTTTTTTTTTTTAGACTAGCTTATTACATTTTGGGACCAAAATGAACTGCAGTGGTGTACTGCATCTGGTAATGTTTGCAATGTTGTATTCAAAACTATAGAAGAAAAACTTATGACACATTTTTCTGAAACTGTGCCACTAATATCACCCCTCAATTTAAATTCTTCTACAGCACCATTAATTTTTCCTTAATTCAAGGACTTAGCTACCAATACGTAAAAGGTTTGGCATCCCAAAAAAGTACTGAAAAAAGAGGAAAAATGTGGAACAGCAATGTGCATCTTTATTTTGAAAGAACGTATTTTTTACAAAAACTTTTTGATACTTTTCATGGTATCCAGAGAATAAGTTTTCCTTCCTGAAAAGAAAATGTGTAATTCATAAAGGAGAAGCATATGCTTACCGAAAAATTGTCATCTCTTTTGCTAAAAAATTTGCATTTGCAATCTGCAATGCATCTTCAAACCATCAGCTTTGCACTGGTCCTAGGAAATTATTTCACTTCCCAGGGACTGCACCATTTTACATTTTTCCACTTATTGCAAACTTTCATGTGTAGGCTGGGGAATTTGACCTTAGCTCACAGGAAATTGTCTTTTGAAATGCAGAGGTTGAGAAAAAACCTGTCATAAAACTCATGTCTGTTAATATTCTTGGACATAATTCATGAAGATTAAAGAGAGAAGCTTTTAAAAGTAACTCTAATGTTATGAATAATTATCCCTTTGAACTTGAGGGATACTGGAAATTCACCGTTAAGCTTCCTGAGATGCTTCTTAGTAGCCACCAATAGACAGCTGTAGGAATGAGACTGCTGCCCAGATAAGGAAAGAGCATTTCATTTTGGCTTCAGAATATGCTGTGTAATTCTCTTTTGCTAAAGTTCCTTAAACCTAGAAATTCTTGTCAAAGATTATTTTTTTTTGGTTTCTAATTTCCTGAACTGTTTATAGAACACAGAACTGTGCAGAAGCTTTGGAATCTAAGCTTGTAAATCATTCCTATATAAGACTACCTTGGAAGTAGTCTTTCTTCATTTATAAGTCTACCTTGAAAAGTCTCCAGTCTAAACATATCCACCGTTACGGTAAAATATAGACAGATGGCTTTCGGTATGGATCTTGAGAGCGCATGGCCCTACACATGTTAATATTACCACCGACTTGACATTTCCTGAGATATCATGACAGCACTTAAGTCTTTTCTACTAAGGTAAAAACTAATACCTAGTTAATGATATTTTTTTCTGTTGATGGACCAGTGTGATCAGAATATCATGCTGGACATTTTATACAGAGTCTCTAATGTGAGGAAATTAAGTGGGAGCTGGGGCATATGTCAAATCTGGACAAATACAATAGAGTAGTTGTGTTTGTATTGATAGGCAAGTCCTCATGGCTATTACAAATATTTTTTTCTTTATTTACAGTTTGTAAGTATTCCAGGCCAAAAGGCTGAATTATGCAATGCATATAGTTGTAGACACCACAGTGACCCACACAGTTCCTTCCATATGCCTGCTCAGTTAAGGCGAGCTGATGAAATGGCATTTTTACTTCCAGGCTTTCACATATTGGAGAAGGGTGTAGTAGGGACACTTGTTTTCTGCAGCACCCTTGGACAAGTTGTGATTCTCAATTTCTGCCAGTCCTATGGGGTTCCCCATGACTGGAGCCCTCCACCCTCTGAGAATGCCTGTGAAGGCAGTGGCACTCAGCTCCAAACTGGACCCGCACAGACCAGCAGCCTGCAGTGTCAAAACCTCAGCCTGCAGGCTCTTGTCAGTATGGCTGTGTTAGTCCCACCGTATCCAATGACATGGACCTTCTGCAGTGTTAGCATAGTGTAAGATAATGATCCCCAACCCAAGAGATTTCAAGACCCTCCTCTTTTTCATCAACAGTGTTTTATAAACTCTTTACAAAGGCCATCTTTCTCTCCTGGAGAAAACAGTGAGTATGAGCTTTCTGATAGCTGTAATAATTCCTTCACTGGTATCTACCATGTACTTCATGATATGATCATCAGATCCAGAGGCATCAGAATACCAGATTCTGCACTTTTAGTGTTATATATAGCTTAGCTGAGGCTGTCACCTCAAATATCTAGGAACAAATCTCCCTCTGTGAAGAAATCATTTTTCTTTGCTGGAGCAGGTGCTTTGAGAGCCCTGTTGGATACTCATACATCAGTAGCAGCGAGAAGACTAAGAAAAAGTATTTCCAAACCTGCAAGGAGACAGTTCAAAAGAATGAACTTTGTACAAGTGTCTCAGAAGGAATATAATAATAACAAAAAAAGGAGAATGAAGAATCCAAAATCTAGAAGACATTGCCCTCAATTTGTTTGGTCCAAGTGTATGACCATATATTTGCTTTTATATATATGTATATACATACATATATATACATAAAGACATTTTCAAAAGGTAGTTAAAGATAACTTATTAACAGGCTCTAGGTCTGGAAGCTTGCAAACTATAGTAAGGAATATTGCAGAAGATCTAGGGTATTTTCTCTTTGTGTACAGTAGAGAGTTTCTTTCCTGCAGGTAGATATATAGAAGAAAGATTTTCAGATAGAAGAAAAGTGGTTAAGAACAGGTGAACCAAAGAAAACAATAAAAGGCTTTATGGCTGTTGAGATCAATATTTCTGTAGAAAGTAAAAAAAAAAAAAAAAGGAAAAAAGAGAAAAGGAAAAAAAGTTGGAGGAGGATTTAATGGAATAAGATCAGATATAGGTTTGCTGGGCATTACCCTTTCCCATATAGTTTACATAAGGAAAATTTATCTTTGTAGGCAAAATTTATTTTTAATTTTGAAAAAGTTATGTTTGTTACTGGGAAGGAAAAAGAAAAGTAGTAAGCTGTTGTCAAGCTTAATGAATGTGGGATGTGATACCGAGTCTCCAAGTTGAGAAAAATGTTGTAGAAGCATTTAATTTTTGACCGGATTAAGAAAACTTCTACCTCTGTGCTGACGATGGGAAGCATGTGATATTGGTGGTGTATTCCTGAAGGGAGCAACGGAAATGGCTGAAGCATTGTCTGGGACTTTCTGGTGTGCCATGCTGTGATACAGCCTTTGCAGAAACATTCCTTTACAGGGAGAGGTATCAAATCTCTTTCTCAGAACTCATGGCAAAGCCATAGCTCAGCCCTAATGGATTTGAAAACTTGAAGAGAGCAGCAGGAAAAAGTAGGCAGAGGTAGAGATGTTACTGGACATGTAGGGAAACCTCTAACTTTTGCCATCTTGCAGGTAACCTTTCTAAATATTCTGCCTCATTGAAGCTTGAGGACATAAAAAGTTTGTCCAGGCTATACACTATTGACACAACCATCAGATGGGCTTGGTGACTGATGTCTGTTCAAGGTCTTTTTGTAAATTGGCCTTGTGTCCTGGGCAGTAGAAGGATTAAGCTTGACAGTTACTGTGATTTTTTTGAACAGCATTCCTTGCCAGAAGTCAGACCTCTGCAGATTGCTTTCTGATCCAACTGAACAGCATGTCAAATATATTGTTATTTTATGAGCACCTTGTTTTCCCTCTCCGTACAATTCCGAAAGTTTCTGCAGGGTGTGAGGCTCCTGAGCAGAGTGCTAATATAGCCCACAAATTGTACTGTCAGTCCAATGGTAGAGCATGCACAGGGTAGAAAGACTTTACAGCCTCTGGTGAAACCCTTTGCTGTACAAAAGGCATGATATCTGTTATACTGAATATAACTTGATTCCAGGATTTAATTACTTTTAGCTGCTATTCACTTACTTAATTTGTAGTAGTGTTTAGAGGCCAACAGCTAGGAGCTCAACATGAATCTCAGGAGACCAGCACTCACCCACTTCTTGTGGACTCTGAGCAAGCCCCTCGAGGTGGCTGTCAGCCAAGACAGCTGGCTCAGGTGCTTGGCTCCAAGCTGGCCAGAATACCTGTGTCATCCTTCTCGCAGATTTTCCAACATTTACAGGAATTTGAGACTGACCCTGGAATACCCGAGATGAAAGGCCTGGCCACATTAATACTGTAGGCCAGAATGACTAACTTTTACCTGCCTAGCTCTGGGAAACAGTCCAGAATCTTCTGTGTGTTGAATAAGAGCATGATGTGGTAGCACCACATGCATACCTTGCTCTCATTAACCATATGCTGCTAGCAACCTTGGAGAATGAGTTTGGTACGGCTATCTTAATGTAACACATGCAACTGTTTTTTGTGCCCCAACCTTCTCTGTCTGCGAGGAGAGAGTTAAACACTCCATTAGTGAGATCCAGAGGAGACATTGTGCATAATAAACGTTGCTATATTTTACATCACAAGTTAATGGATAGCATGGCTAAATGTAATGGTGTCCTAGTGGAAGCAACCACACAGTCAAATGCACAGAGTCAAAATCTGACTCTTCATTTGGTTTGATTACCAACATTTTCCTCCAGTGGAGCTAAAAGGTATAAATGGGGTATAATTGCCTCTTGCTGACAGTCAAAAGAAACACTCCCACTTTGCACAGTTTGTCTGTAATTCCTTAAATATAAAATAAGAATAACAGTAAATTCTAAATTCTGTAGCTCACAGACAGGAAACAATATATTAAGGATGGAGAGATGCCCCCAAACTAAAATGGTAGTCTTGTAAAAAAACCACTCCAGCAGAATCATAGTATTCATCACATTGAGGTACGGATGTGCTAGGTACTATATAACTATGTAGGAAATAACACTGTGTCCCCCAGGTCCCCAGTTACCATCCTGGCTCTGGTAGCTGTTAAGTGCTGGCCCAGCAGCCTGTTTGCATACTATGTGATTGGTATCAGTGTTTGTATTAGTATTCAAAAAAACAACAAAGGGTGCATTAAAAATAGCAGAGATGACAGAAAGAGGGCAATTACTTGGTTGTGTGAATAGGAAGGATAATATTAAGTTACTGTGTAATTAAGGTTAGACCAAGGTGAAATAAAGATAGCAAACAAGCAAAGTAAGGAAAGGTTGCTCATTCTGGTTGCAAACCTATCCCTACTGAATTTAATGAAAGGTTTGCACTGACCTCTGTGAAAACGAGTAGGAGTAGACTTGAGGTTAATTTAGAGACATATTAATGAAGGAGTTTAGTGAAACTTGATAACGTATAATAGAAAAAGAAACCCACAGACAAATAAATAAATCAAATCTCATTGAGCAGAACTCACACTGGAAGTTTGATTCAAGCCGTTTTCTCATATTATGCTGTGTTTAGAGATGAAATGCATAGTTTAGATCCCCATTAGATTATTTATGGACTTTCTCCAGGGCAAATCATCTTCAAAACACCCAAACCTGAGCATGCGCTGCCCCTGGTCAATCCCCGTTTGCAGAGCTGCTTACCAGCAGGGTACCAATGCTGTTTTCATGCCTGACTGAGAAACATTTGTGGCTTAAATTCCACCTTGTTTCAGCTATCAGAGAGAGATGCGTTCTTTTACTGAACAACCATGGAGAGTATTGATTTCTCCTCTGTGCTCACATGCACAAGCATTTGCTGGGGGCTTGTTGGGACTGCCTAAAATGGCTCAGGAAAATCACTTGTGAGACAGAGAAGGAAACTAATTAAATCTTCAGATAGGAAGAGGATTTAAATGATGAAAGATGGTGTTAAATTACTCAGCTAACAAATAGGTGCCTTGGAAATTGAAGTACAAATTAAGTTATCTAATTTTTCACCACAAACCTAAGCAGCTCCATTAATATGATTTCCATTTTGTGATAATATTTCATGGCTCATCAGGAGCTTGCTGAAATGTATTAATGACAGCTGGAAACAATGGTAATACAAATCCTTGTTTCCAGGTAAGGTAATGAGAATTTTCCAAAGGAAAGGACATTAAAAGTGATGATGCTTTCATGTGTGGGTATGTTTGTACTATCAGTGAACATAGTGATATGTGTGTTCTACCAAATAAAGAATATGTTAACTTGGATAAATCTGATCCTTTTACCTTTGTGCAAGTTACTCACATTGTCATGTGTTGCTGCCAGACTTCATCTCTTTGTGAGGAAACAAATCTCATGACTGCTCTGTGAGAGCTTGCTTCAGCACCTTTCATTTTCATATAATCTGCCCAAAAATGACACTGATTTCTCCTCTACTTTTCACAACTCTGTGGACTTTGTAGTCATTGACATAGTTGCTATTAGGGGATCCTCTCTGATTAATCCTTGTGCAAATCTCTTTTACCCTGAGAAATAGAGGTTAGTATAACACATATTGACCTTCTATTGGGACAGGTAAAAGTGCTTTTGTCTGTAAAATGGATCTCTCTGCCACACACCCTCATCTGTAGTGCAGCCACTCTATTCGTCTTCTCCCTGGACACTGTCTGAGCATTACTCTTGAGCTAATACTCTACTATTCCTATTGAGGAACTGCAGATGAGGAGGCCATCTGCAGTAGGAGAATGAGAATGAGAGGAAAGAAGCTGCTGCTTAGAAACCTTTGCCAATACCTTTGTAAAGTGTCAGGTCAGATTTTGCTTCCTACTGATAATCTAGTGAGGCTCTTTTCATCTTGTAGCGAGGTATAAGATCATTTGCTTAGGGCACATGTTAAAATAACCAACACTTTACTTTTACTAAATGTACGTTGCCTTCCCTATGTTTTCTTCCTTTCCTCCTAGATTTAGGATTAGCTGGGAGAGTTGTGAAATTATGGGAGTCTTTAAACTCCAGAAGCTCCCAGAGCATCTTGCTACAACTCATTTTGTTGTTAGTGCAATATGCATAATGGCAGAGACAGATGAACAGGTAAACAATGGTTCTCATTTAAAAACAGCATTTTTTTTTCTGCTGAATTTATACAGAGTGCACATCTGACAAAAGAGGAGGGAAATATTTCCCTTGAAAGGGTAAAGGGAACGTTCAAATTATTTCAGTGTGATTTCAGATCTGGTCTCCTTTCACTTCTCTCTTTCTAAGCAATTAATCAATGAAGTCACCCAAGAGCAGCAGTGCTTGCTGTTTTACAGGATCAGGCTATGGCAGTGTCCAGTCATGACTATAACAGTGTGGTTGAGCTGTTTGCCCTCAAACTGTTAAGCTGGTCTGTTAGTTCTGAGCTTTCTAAATTGCCATCTGATAAGGCATCAAGTATTGGAAGCAAACAACCGTACATTTTTTGTTTGGAATTTGCAGGAATTTGTCAGAGGTAGACTTGACTTGAATATGATCTACTGCAGTTAGCTGTAGCTGCTGTGAAAACCTGCTCCATTTAGTGCAAAATTCAGCAGTCTCTTCCTTCTCTCTTCCCCTCAGCCCACCAGTGTTCTTTGCCCTGGCAATCATTTGTGCTGTACATTGAGGAAAGAGAGATGCAAAAGATGACTAACTGTTTAGTAATTACGTTCCTTCATGTTGTGGAAATAGAACTTTCTCTCTTTTGACTCTAATTAATGTTTTATGGACTATGTATGGTCCATTAAGGTCACATACAATGCATAGTCACAGGATCCAGTTTATTCGCCTTTATAATATGCTGATGAATAGTTAAATTGCCCTGGCATGTCACTAAAATAATGAATTTTCCTGACCTATTGTACATTACTAATGAAATAAGCTCTCCCCTCATTAGGAGCTTAATAGATTTTCTGCTTCATGTCAGCTGTAATCCTCATTTAACATCACCAAAGAATAATCTTTTTCTTTCTAAGTCAGTAACATGCACATTTTACTCCTATTTTATTACTAACACAATAGTTCTCACTTCAATAACCTGTATTCTTGCATCAGTAGTTTTAAATGAAGACTCAATTTCCACAAAATCAGCTTTCAGTAGCTTTGGGTATTCCTTTAAGGATGTTCAGGACAACGCCCCTTCAGCACTTGCCTGTAGGTAAAAATAATATCCTACAAGCTCTGCAAAAGAGATCCAAAAAAACGGAATCATGAAATACAGCCATCAGAGACTTTGCAAATCTTAAGAGATGAACTCTAGCAAAGCAGTAGGTAGCATATCTATCAAAAACCAGCTGTTTCCTTGGCATTCTGTTTCAAGGGAAAATTAAAACCCATGATTATCTGCATTCAATCTATATCATACGAATGATGAAGAGATTAATGATCAAAGCTGTGTTTCTGTCTCAAGAGTCCCCCTGCTGTTTACGCGCCTACCTCCTACTTAGGCACCATGGTGATAGATGTGGCTGTCGGACGTAGACGATCTCCAATTGCTTGAAATATGATTCCCCAGCTGTTTCACGCATGTGATGATGCCCCACTTGCCTGAGTCCTGCATGGTGTATGCATCTATCTCTTACTTGTTTGAAAACCTGCAGGAATCATTTAATGCATATAAATAGTATCAGCCTATAGTTCTGAAATGAACAATGCAGCTATTAATCAGCTCCCGGGCTCTGTTGCTCTTCATGAAGCAGGGGAATGAAGAAGAGTCTTTCAACTAAATGACTATTTTATTCTTTCGAACACCATGTAATTGACTAGCGTTATGTATTATATGTTATGAAATGCTCCTTGTTTGCAGTTCTAATTAAAAGCTTTAACTTGCTTTTGGGTTATTCTTTTCAGCTATTTAGATTCATTCTGCTCTTCATTGCTTGTGCTGATTGAAAATTCGTGCTTACTCCGTTATTGGTGCTGAAAATCGGGGCTTTGATACTGGTGCTACCTAGGAAAAGGAGAGGCTGTTCTTCCTTTAGTCATTTTAATTGCTCTGTGGTGTGAATTAGGTCTATTTTTGCAAATAAAGTTCTGTCTTTTTACTGATGAGAGGCTCTTTTCCGGCTGTTTCATGCCCAGTTCAGGACCTGGTAGACATCACAGACATGTGGGAATATTCTTTGAAAAATAAAGATGTGGGGCAGCAATGTATATGTAAAGTCACTCATACCTAAGCTGAGCAAGTTCCCCTTTCACCCAGTACCTCCACATCTTGTAAATTATTGCCTGATTCCCCCTGGTCTGGATCAGCTGTGACTTTTGCATCGCAGTGTGGTAGAAAGGTACTGGCCGTTTCTCATGCAGAGCTGGGCTAGCTAAGGGCACACATCTGGCAGGAAGCTTGTTCTGGTCTGTCACTGTGCATTCAGCTCTTGATAAATAACAAGCAATGGTCAATACTGAAGTAATGTGCTTACTGTAGTAATGATGCTCAGGAAAGGTTTCTTCTGCATTGTTATAACTTTTCCAGTGGCCAAGTTAATGTCATTTGTTTGTTTCAATTTTACAGGCTACATTTCCAAAAAAAATAGACTTAGCTCACTCTCTTATGGGACACATGGTTAGGACACTCTGAACCCCAGTGCCTTTGTTGGTGGGAGGATCTGCACTTGAACTCCTAAAGGCAGGTTTAGGAAGGCATTTAGATGCCTAAATTTCCTGAAGCCAACTGCAACAACAACAGCTGAAAAAAAAAAGTCTTTAGTAGCACCTCATTTTCCTCAATATATGCATCTGACTGCCTGCTTTCCTTTAAGATACTTTTGAAAACTTTACCTCAGAAGACAGCTGGTGGGTTATAGATTGAGTTGTTTAACTACCATATAGATTTTAGTTCCCTTCTCTGAAGGTACTGGGTTTATCTGGGTCATAGATAAACCAGGGATCCGATCAAGTCTGTGTGCTTTTGTCAACCTAATACAGGTGTGCTGCTAGGAAGGGAACTGGGTGACTGTGGTAATGCAGTGCAAGTGCATTAGTTCAGATGTTTGAATGATTATTCATAGAACATTTTTGCTCCACTGATCACCTCTGTCATGTTTCCACCCACCTACAACAAGCAGGCATAGAAATGTCACAGAAATAAGGACTGTAGTGCTTAACACATCGATGCCTTGATTCAGATCTTCTTAAATGACATGAGGCAGATAACTAAAATGTCATAGGGGAATATCTAATGACCAATGTCGAATACAAGAATTTAAAAAAAAACTTAAAAAACTCTAAAAACACTGGGTATGAGAAGTAGAAGAAATATACTTTCTAATCCTGTACTCTTGTTCTGAAAAAGAAAACCTTCATCTCATCTCTTGCTTCAAAAACTACTTACTTTATGCCATTTTAACTATCAATCTTCACTTATTTGCAGTTCAGAGAAATTAACCTTCTAGGTGGATACTTTTTTAAAATGTAGAATAATTCCTTGACGCCACTGATACTTGCTGAATCTTCACTGCTTATACTGGGGGAGACATACTGTTAAAGTCTGCACTCCATCTTCATATCAATGAGAGTCTGATGATCAATTTGTTTTCTTGTCAAATACATTCTTTAATGGGTTGCATTTTGCGTGGTTGACTATTCTGATAAAGTCAATTTAATTAACTATCAAGATTTGACAGAACACATTCAGGCAGTGTCATTCATTTTGAAAGAATAATAATTTCAATCAAAGACAAGTTACCAACTGCTCTAATGAGATATCTCAGCTTTAGGAGGATTTCATGCTAATGATCAAAATGAGATATTTCAGGGTTTCTAACAATTATGATTATAAACCAGATATCTCGTAAATACCAGCGCACACCATCACTATTTATTCACCAAGCTGTCAGTGTTCAAAACAAATTCTTGTCAGTGTTTGCATGCGTCAGCCGGTTGAGCTAAGAAGGAAACAAGTTGCCCTCCCCTCTGTGTGTCATTCAGAATCTCAGAGTTGTGCCTTCCTATTACTACAGGGAGTCACGCAATACAGTTGCAGCACATCTCACACCTTGTGGGGTGCAGGTTCCCTATGACCAAATAAGCAGGGGTGTGTGTACCTTACTAGAGCTTACACTGCTGCACTGTGCCATCACTCCGTATTATTATAGTGGGAGGCTGAATATCAGCGGGACCTACTAGAGAACAGGGTGATTAAAGGACTTCTTGACTTTCCATAAGATTTTAAATTCAGAGTGGAGGAGGGGGAGATACAGTGCGTGATTAAAACACAGAGAGAAACGGAGAGGATTATGCTTCAGCAGCCTTCATGATAAAATAGTAGTAATTAGTTTCAGTGAAATCCCATAATAGTTTTTTTTTGCACTTTGCAGGAAACCAAGTGGCAGACAGATAAAACAAATTACTTTACTCAGGGCAATTAGCAAGCTATTACAAGGTTCTGCCTATGTTTCCCCATGACTGCAAAGATCATGCCCTATTTTTCCAAGAACTTTATGTTCCTGAAAGTCTCATCCATTTTAAGCCTATCATTGTGTGTATATACAGTCACCACGTCTCTCTGAATGCAGCCAGCATTGTAGTAGCACAGGGGTCGGATAATGAGTCCTATGAGCATGTTGAGGAGATGGAGAATTTTTAGCATCTGTCTGCTTATTCATCTGTACTAAGCCTCCAGTGCTGCTATTGTATGCATGACTTTGACAGTTAGAACAGGCAAATGTTTGCATTTTATAGTCTTGCATTCAGTCCTGAGGACCACGGATTTAAGTGTTCAGACTCTTGTGGCTGCTTCCACCCCTCTGGAAAGGAAATACTGTTTCTTGGTAGAAGGGTACAGAATTTGAAAATCATCAGAAATACCTCTGAAAAGAATGTCTTTATCATTTTTCCTTTTGATTGAAAATACTTTTCAAGTTTGTGATTCAAAAAGGCACCCATCTTTCTAGAGAAAGTAAGATACTGCTTTATATAAGTGTAAATAAGCCATTAAACAAAACAAAATACCTCAACATGTATGGCATAGAAAAATGATAGGTTTGAAATAATTATATTAACCAACCCTCAGTGTGTAATCTGTATTGTTTTAAAGCCCAGGTTTGATGAAAATTGCTTGAGATGCAGATACATTTCTGAATTTCTGAAATGGGAATTTTTAATTTAGGTTTCTGGACAGAAAGTCTTGTTCATTGCAGAGAACCAGAGACCACCTCAATTATGCTGCAACAGAAGTTCTGTGACAGTGTAGAAAGTACTACTTATATCCTCTGTCAACCCTGGACTAAGATCCACCGGCTCCTCTGACATACACTGTCTGGCTGAGGTTGAGTAAAGAATGAAAGTTACACACCAAATTCTGAAAGATCCTGAACTTCATTCCTAAGGTCTGCAACTATTAACCTCTAAGTATTAATAATGAAAAGCATTTTGTTTTATAATTAATCTTGGTAGTCTTCAACATGTCTTTTTACTGAAAATTGATATTCGAAATCAAAGCATATTTGATGATGCTTGTAACAATTACAGCTTTTAGTCAATTCCAGCCTACTTCATGTTCCTGCTTCTGGATCTACAAACTGTCTCTTTAATTTCTGGCCTGTCCAGCCAGTTGTTTTGGACTAGAAATCAGCTTGTACAACTGGGTTAAAAGTTAGTGCTGACACACCCCCAGAAAATTTGATGACATACATAAACTTGTGCCTTACCATAACTAATTTTGTTTGGTAGAATTGCTTTTAGTTTCTCGTTGGTCACCACAACTGAGTCGTGTGTGCTAAATGAGACCTTGTACAATGATTCATTTATCTCCTTTGCCAACAAGAGTGAATGATACTTGCTGCCTTTTAAGGCAGTTACTTCAATAATAGGGCCATGAAATGTTCAGATTTATTAACAGCAGTCAGGAGAGGAACATAGAAAAAAATCATGTCTGTCTCACCATGTCTTCACACCAGTGATTAATGTAGGTGAGGAAAGAAAGTAACAAGATGGAGACCTGCTGAAATATGAGAAGTCAGTGTGAGCTAAGGACATATTCAAGGATTTGGAGGGACTGGTTAGTGTTCAATCTCCTTGCATGGTGCGTGAAAATCAGGGCTAGGGCAACTAGCAACTGCAGATGATGATGACTCTAGTGAACGAATGTCAAAAAAAGTTAGTTTTTCTTTGGATTATTTTTTTTGTGAAGAACTTGGAAATACATATCAGCAGAACCAATTTAGTAATTATAGTCAAATATAATAGTCAAATAGTCAAAACAGTCCTGTTTTACTGTTACTCAGAAGGTAACTTACTTAAAGAATTTGTGGGTGCATTAGTTATTACTCTAACCCTTGTCTATTGTCTTTCAGAGAAGTAGGAGTACCAAGTTATCTTTCTCATTAATGACAGCTCAATGTACAATTAAAGGACAGTACTAAAGGTCTTTCTAGGAGGAAAAAAAAAGGGGGAGGAAACAGCTTATTCCAGTTTTGAATGATTGATTCTCCAATACATAATAAAAATTGGTTCCTTATTCTATTTGATCGTTGACATTTGACCATATCAAGACTTTTGTAATTGGAAGGGAGTATCTTGAAGTGAGCTGGGCTCCTGAACAGTCTGGTTAAGTGACATTTTTTAGTTGAAATAAAAGAACTGGTAGTAGGAAAGATTTTTCTTTGATACAGGAAAGCCTTGGATTTTAATTGTGTGATGTGGGCAAAAATCCTTTGAATTGAAATGTGCTTAGATGATTAAGGAAACTTTATAGATGTTTAAAAGGCTGGGATGGCCTGACCAAAATAATTTTGATGAGGTATTTGCAAAGTCACTGTGATCCAAACATTGTTTTTAGTGAAGAAATAATGCAAATATAAACTGATGCAAAGCAAACTGTTACTTCATCAGTAACACTTAGGCTACATGTTTTATGGGACAATTGATTACAAACAGCTTTAAATAAAAATGTGATTTTGTTGATGGACGGGGTTGTTTGAAAAATGTTTCATTAGATTTTTCCCTGAGATGACACCTTTATTGCCTATTGATCAACTTGCTCTGCCAGATGGAAGATGGAAGTATAAATGTGCTAACACATTACAAGTTTATCTTTGTTTAAATTACAGTAATAAGGAATGTTAATTTTGCCTTTTTTTTTCTGACCAGATAACCATCTAATTTTTGTTACTAATTTCAGTATAAATCTTCCTATACCCAGCTGGTGAAAGTAGTAAACATTCATGTAGTTTTGTCTAGTTTCTGGTCAATCTAGTGGTCTGTGCTACTAGCATCACGTATATAACTTTCTATCCCTGGGGAGAAGCTAGGGCAAAAGCTATTAAATTTTTTTCTGGTAGGGTAGAAAACAAAAAGAAATAACAAGAAAAGAAAGGGGTGTTTATGGCTTGAGAATAATCACAGAGACACACGCTCTAAACAGACCTTACATGTGCAACAAGAAACTCCCACAAACATCTTCTCAATATCTAAGCACTTGTGTCGCAGTTCCAACCTCCTTGCATTTGTAAAACAGTGCTTAGTCCCTGTGGGCCATTTACCCTTTAAAGTGTGATGCGATGCTAAAAAATGACTCTGCAAAAATGGTACCATAAGAATTCCATGACCATTCTCTCTTGGCAATGAGAAACCTCCTCTGTTCACTTTCTAAATAAAACAATGATTTCTTTTTCCTACCAGCCAGCCCTGCATGCTTCACTTGAGAACATGAAAGTCAAGATGCATTCTTTTATATCCACATTTTCCTAACAATAAAGTGCTTGTCTGGATCCTAGCAATTCTGTTATCAGTGTGCAAGATGGATTAAAAGTAGATCACTCCCTTGTGATGCAATGGGCTTTGCAGCGCTAACAAGAATTAAAGGTAATAGAGATATATTTTAGTCTATAAAGTAAACGTATACTACCACTGAAGACACGCTATGAGCATATATCTTCATAAGGAGACATATACTTTGCCCAGACACTTCCCACTGAAAAAAAGAAATTTTGTTCTGATTCTGCAGCATTTCCAAACTGCATTTAGTTACATGAAGAAGGTTGTGGCTTCCCCATGGAGGTTTGAGCTAGGGGTGCTGGAACATCTTCCATTAAAACAGTGTTTGGAAAGGAAAACAGAATATTACATGAAAATAAATTTATCATAAAAAGTGCATAGGTCAAAAATTTGTTACTGATAAAACATATATCTCAGCTTTGAAATGGTTGAATAAGATGAAATATATCTGTTGAATGCACCACTCTGAGACCTTGGGAGTTTTAATATTGCTTCATTATATCATAGAATCATAGAATTGTTAAGGTTGGAAGGGTTCCTTAGGGGTGGACTGTAAGCTGCATGGACTCTTTTGGAAAGTCAGGGACTTTTCTGACTTGCCACAGTGCTTAGGGAGAGCTCTCTGCCCTCAAGCAGGCAGTGCACACTTGTAGGGCACTGCTCAACATGGGGACACAGTTAGGGAATACAGACTCTAAGATGGCATTGCTGACCGCTCTGGTCCCCATGACCTCTGTCTCCCCATTAGCTGAATGTGGCATCCAGCAGGATCATAGAATCACAGAATCACAGAATGCCCAAGGTTGGAAGGGACCTCTAGAGGTCATCTAGTCCAACCCCCCTGCACAC
>JAUBNY010000972.1:308395-329413 GCA_032275445.1 Crypturellus soui | reverse complement strand
GCACTTGGCCTTGTTGAATTTCATGAGGTTTCTCACCGCCCAGTTGTCCAGTCTGTCCAGGTCCCTCTGGATGGCAGTGCTGTCCTCTGGGGTGTCAGCTCCCAGTTTCGTGTCATCAACAAACTTGCTGAGAGAGCACTCTGTGCCTTCATCTACATCACTGATGAATAAATTGAACAGGATTTATTAGCATACTGAGGCTGTGCAGCCATATGGGAATGAATGAGCCTTGGGGGCTGAAGGAGGTCTGCAGTCCATACAGAATTGCTGTCACCTTGTTTTATAGGAATATATCCTATCTAGATTTTAAATTATCCAGAGTTGATATTTTCATTGCAACAGTTGTAGCCTGAAAACACCAACCGGTTACTAACGTTTCTGAGTACAGCTTTTTATTTAGTCATAACATATTCTTAACTTCCAGATATTGCAGCTTGTTGCATTATTGGCAGCTGTACTGAAGACCCAGCTATGTCAAGTTTCTCTTAGACATGTATAATTTTCAAATTGCTAAATAATTTCCATTCTGTTAGAGAAATGAATTCCAGGGGAGTGATTTAACTGCTTAAGCAAAGGTACCTTTTTAGATGCCCTCATATATCTTGCCTGGCTTCCAGCTGCTTTTTCAGAAAAGCACAGCTCTCTTATAAATACCAGGTCATACCTGCCTTGTCCTTCCAGATGAATTGCATTACAACACAGCCAATTAACTTCTTTTGTTTAAAATATACATAACAATACAGCTGGACTATTCTTCTTCATCCCCCTCTATGATGATGATTCAGCACTTCAGAAGATGGTACTCAAAATAGTTTCTCTGTTTTGACTTCAGTTTGAGGATTGAGAGAAGTTAAAATTTATGTAAAGATGATTGCAGAAAATAGAACAAGTCTGTTAAAAGATTAAAAGATACAAGTAAAAGGATAAAATACTTGCAGTTATTATGGTGACTGTTAATGGATATTGTCAGACATATTGGCTGTATTCGATATATTTAAAATGCTTAGAAAAGACCGAAGAACGTGGCCAAACCAAAGAGTAAAGGCTAGAAAAGCACATGAGTTAGGCAAAGTCGATAGTGAGACTGGAAGAAGGAAGATGTTTTTGAATAACTTGCCAAGGGTAAAAAAGAAAAAAAAAAAAAACAAAATACACTGTTCAAATTTGATTGGAAATTCTGGAGGTCATCAGATAATTTGTATGACAGAGAGAGAGAATGTAAAGGGAATACCCAGAGAATGGGTCTATACCAGAGAAGTCTACAGCAGAAAATCTACATGAATTATTTGCTTTGGTGCTTGTTTGAAGAAGATTTGGTAAGTCATTACAAAGTCAGAGCTTGAAAAACCATCAGAAACTTAAGTGCCAAGTTAAAATTCTTAAATTGGATTGAAAATGTTTTAGAGATGATTAATAAATAAAACAAACATTCAAACATTACAGAAGAAATTAAAAATGAAATTTTGCATTATTGACAATAGTTGCATAATTCTTACATAAATCGTCTGCAACATTAGAGGTCTATAAAGTGGTAGCTGATAAGGGACATCTAGAGAGGACTGCAGGCCACAGACAGTGATTTATCTACCAGGTATATAAAAATTCTTAATAATAATATATAAAACTTCACTATAAGCAACATAAGTAAATAGAATACAAGAATATGAAGTATGCCTTATATAGGGAAGTCATACCTCATGCCTAACCTAGAATTCTTTGAAGGAGCCACTGATATATGAATATAATTATCCAGTTGGTCTGCTTGGATTTCCAAAGGGCTTTTGACATGATCCCTCATCAAAAAGGCTTAAGAAAACTAAATTACCTCGAGGAAAAAAGTGAATTCCTCTTCTGACTTAATAAAGGCAAATATGATGGGAATGCAATGACAGCAAAATGTGATTATGTGATTGGAAACAAAAGGTATAGATAGGGGGAGGTGTGCAGAGTTCTGCATTTCAGGAAGTCTAGCTATTCAATATATTCATAAATGACCTAGAAAAGAAAGTGAATAGTCTAACAACATTTGCTGATAAGAAATTATTCAAGGTATTCAACTCTCAAATAACTACAAAGAGTTACAGACAGATCTCATGATGTTGAATGACTGGACAGTAAAATGGCAGATAAAATTCAAGGTCAATATATGCAAAGAGATTCACATGGAGAAACACAATCTTAATTGTACATACAGAATCATGGGTCCTAAATTAGCTATAGCCTCTTAGGAGAGAGATCTTGGAATTTTTGTAGTTAGTTTATTAAAACACTAGCTCAATGCTCAGCAGTAGTCAGAGAGGCAAAAGGAATGATAAGAATTGTTAGGAAAAGAAATGAGGACAAAATGTAAAGCACTGTTATGCCACTGTATAAATGTGTGATGCAACACACCTCTGTACTTCTCTCTGTTTCTTGAAAAGGGGAAAGTGAAACAAAATGTTCCAAAGAAGACTAATTAGGATAATTACAGAAATGGATATCCAAGAAAAACCTAAATAGTTTTGAAAGAAAATGACTAAGGATCATATTCTGTATATTAATATAAAATCATAATTGTCATGGAGAAGGTGAGTAGAGCAAACTTATTCTTTCATCTTCATAGCACACTATATAAAATGCATGAATTAAAAGCAACAGCAACAGGCAGTAAACAAAGGGCAAGTACTCCTTTACACAGCTGCATGATTGAATTGTACCACTTCTTACGGGGAGATATTGTGGAGATTGACTGTATAATTGGGTTCAGAAACTGCTGAGGTCCATTGTGAGCTGTTGAATACACCAGTGCAGCTCACAGATTCTACCAACTGGTGTGTAGCCAGGGACATGCAGAGGGGAAGATATAACACCTTATAACCCTTCTTACTACTTACTATGTGTGCGCAGGATGAGTGACTCCTTGCACTGGAGCTTGTAAAAATGAAGATTTACTGTTTTAAGGATAAGGCGGTTAGGCTCAGGAATATTATATGCCTTTTCCAAGGCTACACAAAGAACCTGTTGCAGTATGTTGATAAGACTACCCTTGCTCTCCAAAGCAGTCAAGAAATATGTCACAGATTTTAGTTGTGAGCATTTTTAATCATCTGCAGCTTTCTTGGGTTCATTATTCTAAGTCATTTAAGATCACGGTCTTATTAATTACATAGCAATTTTCTGTCTCCAATAATTTAATTATAGAATATTACCTCATTAAATACAACAAAACAGATCAAAGTAAAGGATTATTTTAATACACATAATTGAATCCTTCAGTTTTTAATCAAATTAGCAATTGATTATTAATTGAGTAAAATGAAAATCCTGTCACCTTCACACAGAGCAAAAAAAAACAAAGAAAATCAGACTAAAGCCTTTCATTGATTGATTGAAAGTGAGGATGCTGAAAAGCTTATGTGTGTCTGCTAGTGCTAGAGTCTGATGCTCTTGACATAGGTTCATGCAGATGCCTAGAGTAGACCCAGCAGGTATAGATTAGAGAGTCCATTTCCAGGTTCTGCTCTGTAAAGCAACTGAAAAAGAGGATTAACTATTTCCTAGGTATTTCATCTGTCTAATTAGTTTGGTGGCGCTTCTATGTTTTGAGAAATTATGTAATGAATATGACTCTTTTAGATCATTCAGTAGACAGGGTCTGCTGTTAAATTGTGTTTTCAGATTATCTTTTTTTCCCCTTCTATTGAAAAGCCCAGCCCAGCTGTGGTCCGAGATCCCTAAAAGTAGGTGTAACTGAAGGATCTTCATTATTTAAAAGTAAATAAACAAGCAAACACAAAATTATTTGATTTTTATCTTTTTGCTGTGGTTTTCCGTTGTTGCTAAGGTTTTTCTGGGCTATGTTATTGAAATTCCTTGAAGATGTTTAACTTAATAGCAACAACATATATATTTTTGCCTTCTTTTCTCTCCTCTCTGTTCCCTTTCTTTGAATATGCCATTGTCACAACCAGCTAACAGAGATTTCTTTTTCCTTCCCTTAGTGCCGTTTTCCTTTCTCAGCTGTACACCCACTGTGAGCTTCTTTCTCCTCCAAGCTGTCTCCTAGCGGTTTTGCCTTTGTCCTGGTGCTATGGGAGCAAAGTGTTCAGACCCTTCATGCTGTCCATATCTTTGTTTCTCTCCTCTCATCTCAATTGCCTTTGAGCAGGGCAGGAGCTGCTGCACAATATTTTTACCCCATGAACCTTAAGGACTCAAAACAGGTCAGGAGAACTTGGTGAAGAGAGTAAGTAGGAAAGTATACTTTTTTTTAACTGTATAATCAATAAGATATATTAAGATATACAGACAGACATACATCTCCTGTATAATTAATTTTGTATTGCAACAGTATACTGAAAAAAGTCCTGAGGCAAGTACTGAGGTAAAATGGGTCCCTCCTAAAACAATTTGTATACAAGAGCTGCATGGTAGACTATTATAGTCATTCTTATTCCAAATCATATTTTCCTTCCTTTATTATTGAAAAATCTCTCTTAAAACCTGAGCCACTGGCATCAGTGTGTAAAGAATATACATTATGAAATGCCTGCTCATATCTCAAACCTCATGACATGAATGTATTAGGATAAATAAAAAAAAAGAAAAAAGGGAGTAATGTGAGATATTCTCATGGAGACAGTAGGCTTGCATGATGCTCTATGGAGGATATACCACATTAAACATGAAAAAGCCAATAGTCTTTAAAATGTGAAGAGACTAAGTTGAAGTACGGCATTAAAGCATACTAATTCATACAAACTTTTTGAGATTTAAGAATTCTCACTGTACCACCTTTATAAAAGACTGTGAGACTTTTTACAAAGCCATTTTACTGTAACAAGATTCAAAATCACAAATTAGATTTCCCTTCTCTCTAACCAAATCTTCCAAAGTATCTTAGCATTTGCAGACACAAAAAAATTAAGTTGTCCCCAAACAGAGCTTTTGAAGCATAGAGGGGGAGAGATCAATGATTTTATGGGCTACAATAGTGATCATGTTATCTTTGACCCATTCTACATGCTTTAATGTCGAGAAGCAAAATAATAAAAGAAACCGAATAGCTACAAGTTTGAATGGAAGAAGCTCCAGAATGAATTGTCTCAGCACAATTGTTTCTGGTCGTTTTTCTAGCTTATGCTGGTCTCACTCTTTGATGCTCTTGTTCACACACCACTTTCGGACGTATATTATTACAGTCATCTTGCAGATCAGAAAAACTGAAGAGAAATGTGAAAAGTGACTTACCCTGTTATTACGTGGTCAACTAACAGTACAGCTGCATTTTTCTGAGTCCTGAGTCCATTTAGAATGCTTATAGTGAGAAAAGGGCTTTTCTTGTGCTTCAAATGCTTGATTATCATGTACATTTTTTTCTTAAAATAAATGCATAGATATCTTTTTGTATTCACTTGCAGGTGTTTATGAGGATTTAATAATTTCAGAAAGTTCTTTGAGGGTGTGCGTGCTATAATGGTTCCTGAGAAGCTGCCCAGATGCAAGATCTTTCTAATGTTATTGAGGACAAACAATATGACTATGCGGTAGAAACTGGTGAGGGAACTTATGAGGGATTCTTTTCCTTGATCTGTGATACATTAACGTTGCAAGAAGCCATGCGGTGAGAGATGCCTTTGTTGTGCTGACTTATCCTCATAAAGAATGGACTCCAGCTTTGGCCCTGATTCAGAATTTAACAGAATTTAATGCCAAGCTTGTTTATTTTTTGTCAGAAAAGCAGTACTACACCTTTAATTGACTGTAATTTATTGTCAAGTTTTGATATATAACTAAGATGCCTTGCAGTAATCAGGTTAAAAAGTCAGTATCCAAGTGTTAATCAGATTGTTCAGGTGTAAAATACCCTGTCCTCTAGTGGGAGGGTGGCATTTTGCTGTCATCACTGGTTATGGAAACCTGAGAGCAATCTGTATCATTAGAATGAGCTAAGAATTAGCAGATATGTCAAAGACTGAAATAAAAACGATGACAAAAGAGTTAAAGTAGTGGCTGGAATGAAACCCTAATTCAGTCAATAAATTACAAGGGGTTGCTGATGGTTCCCATGCTCTGGAGAAGACTGGTTCGCTCCAAAACAGTTGTCTGGCATCCTTTCTCATTTCAACATTTTTGCTAATGTTCCTCTGTCACTTGTGAGCTTTGCCCTGTCCCCTTCAGACCTTTCCAAATGTTGTTATTTCATAAGGGATCTGCTGTGCTGTGGAGCAGCTCCACTGGCGGCCCACCAGCTCAGTTACAGCGTTTGGCTGAGGTCTGAGGACAACCTCTTTGCGGATGCTCAGTGGGCGAGATGGAAGATTTGAGGGAGGAGAGGCAAAGGCGGCTTTGGCAACTGCTCTGTAATTAATCCTAGAGCAGGATCTCAGACCAGTGTCTGCAAACCACTCAGACAGGGCTCATTTTCACAGCTCTAAGTAAGTGGATCAACAGATACACTGTTTCTGTTTTATACAGACTTCTGTTTTATAATAAAATAAAACTGCAGAAAGGAACGAGACATATTCCCAAATGCAAGACAATACAACTGCAAGTAGGGACAGTCTGCTTTCCATCAGCCCCAATTCAGCAAAGCAGTTTTGAGCTTCTTTTAGAGTACTCCGATATGGCAGTCTTGTTGAGTTGGAGCCTTGTGCAGCTAAACATTGATTTGGGCTTATGAAACCAAATGGCTGTGATGGATGAAATATTGCTCCACTTTTTTGTAGGGAGAGTTTTCCATTGACTTCAGTCAAAGCATGATTTATTTCAAGCATTAAACTTAAAGTATTAAACTTTAAGCACATAAACCTCTTTTCACTTGGAATCATTATTATTAATAATTAAAATAATGTGAAACCAACATTTGATATGAGAGTACTGAACTGTATAAATATGAAATATGCATCTAATTGAAATATTTTATATTGCTTTGCTTTAATAAAATGTTATCTTAACGAATTATATTTTTCAACTGCAACAATTTCAATTATACTTTTTTCTTAATGTATATATAAAAATATCATATGATTTCCCCAGTGTAAATTTTATTTTTGCATGTCATTTGTTCTATTCTTAGCTCTCATTTATGGATTCTTAAAATTTTGATGCTATCAAATCTCAAGTATAAAGAGGCCAGCTACTATATAACCACAATGAACCAAATTAAAAATAGATTAAATCCTCTGCCGCTTGTCCTTCTGGCTGCTTCCAGATATATTTGTAGTAGCAGTATAGAGTTTACTTATCACTGTAAGAAGATATAAACTTTGTGCAAATATAATTGTTATGTAGTCTAGGACCAAACTTTCTGCTCTGTGGAGAGTTGAATGAACTGATAAATATTCGAAGGGCTCTATACTGCAATTAAGCAGCTAGGGAGCCTCAGAGAATAGACATGTCTTTTATTTAGTAGTTAATTTTGAGTGCCTTGTGTGTGTTGTGGCAAGATACTTTTGTTTTATGACTGCTAGAGACCTGGCAGTGATAGCACTGGTAAAACTGTTTCACTAAACCTGTCTAGGCACAACTGATATTATCCAGTAAGTCAGAAGAGACTGCACTTACCAAGCCACTTTCATGCTACAGAATTTTTGCAAACAGTCCATTCTGCACGATTCTAAATCTGATTGTGCTGTTCGTGTTCCCTGGTACAGGAAAACAAAACAAAACAGAACTAAGCTAACCTAAGCACAGGACAAAGGCAGAAAATCCCAACCTGCCAAATTGTATGAACTGAAATATACAGAACAACAATCTTGTAGAACAACTAGGAGGAGACACAGCATGCTTTGTAGAAGGCCTGATGCAAAAATAGCAGGTTGTGTAAGAGTGTTTCAAAAGTGTTCTGATCCCGTTGAATGATAAAATGAGAATTTGACCAAACTACCATCCTAGTTGCATCCTCAAAACCATCCATCTGAAAGAATGAACATTGGTAAGCCTTGATGCTGAGGCATATGATCATCTGTTATGTTCAGCTCTAAGATTCTTGTTCAGGAACACATTCCAGTTCAGACAGGGAATTAGAAAATGTGAAAGTATTCTCTTGATTTAGAGGTTTAGTGCCTGTCCTGAAAGCTGTATGAAATCAATAAAAATAGCACCTTTTTGGAAAAATAATTATTACACCACTTTTAACAGGAGATGAGCAGAAACTTTTAGATAAAACAATGCTTGTCAAAACCTGCTAGCAATAGCTGATGTGATGACATGATTTTTACTCATCAATATCTTAGATGTTTTTAATGATATTTTAAATTTTATATTTACATTTGTTAGACCCCAAATTCTGCTGCCTTGGTTCAAAATAGTTATTTCTTATGCAAAATGAATGAAAAGTGTATTTGAATGCTAGACCAAAATATTTATTGACCTGGACTGTTTTCCTCTCCAGATCTTTTTTTGATTCTTTTATATTACTATTAAAAACATATATCTTAGAGAACTATCATGCATTCTCTATTTTCTTAAACAGTGATCACAGGACTTGATCTTTTGCTCCTCGCATTAGAAAACTCTCAGCAATAGAGTAATAAGATATTTGGCTGCAGGGGTTTGCTGATGTCATCCTTTCTTGATCTTACTTTTTTAGATCTATATCCTGAAAAATTTGCCTCTGATAATATTACTCAAAAGGAATTTCAGTAATGAAGGAAACAGGATTATAAATAACCATGAAATACATATAATCTTCTCAGCTGATAATCTCATTGCCCTAAAATGCTGATGGCTAAGTTCCTTCCTTTTTTTTTCTCTTTCCTGTTTCCTCCTGACCTCCTCCTCTCTATTCCTCACTCACTCTCCTCCATGTTTAGAAAAGCAGCCCTCCCTTCCCCACCAAAAGAAAACAACTTTGGTGATAGGGCAAGGAGGAGACATCCAGGAACTAGGAACCTTTTTGAGGGGAAATACATTGGAAATTCTGAAGGTGTTGCAGTAGTATGTCCTTGAAACTCATATAATACATAGGGTAATCTTCAAGGATGGCTGCATGTAGCCAGTGTTATATAAAGAGTTATACATCTGTATATTAACTACATTATTATAATGAATGTAATCTGCTATAATGCCTTGTCTTTTTCTGCGCTGACTACACTTGACAGGGGGAGCTTATTATGATGCTTGCTTATATGGGTCTGCCTCAGATATTAAACCATTATATCTTGCCTCTAAACCACATTATTCCCAAATGCAAACAGGAAATTTTCATGAGATGGCATTTCTTACTGCACATTTGAATTTATATAAAGTAAGGCATACAGTGTTCAACATATATCAGTAAAAGCCTTTGATTTATATTTCCAAGAACTAGGTCACATAAAGCATTCATTTCAGGATGAGGATATGTATGTGCCTGCTTATACTGGCATCTTTAGCTCTGAATGAGAATGTATAGCTGTTAAAGAGATAATTTTTGAGCAAAATAATGGTTTATTGTTTTTGGCTGAGTTAAAGGTGATAATTACTCTCATTTTATGTAAAGCTGTCAGTATTGTACAGCTTTTCTGAGATTCCTCTTTTTCCTGCTGGTACCTCTTTAGGTTTACTGCTAATGCCTGTAGCTATCTTGGGGCTGCTTGTCCTGAGAAAAAGGATTTTATGGTGGGTAACGGCTTCCTGTGTTGCACAACACAGAACTTCGCTGCTGCAGATACCCCTGCTGTACAGTGTCTTTTGTCATCTCATCAAGCCCCATGTTAAAACTTCCTATTTTTGCTGGAATACATAACTCTACAGGCAATTCTCCTGGACCTTCAGTTTGCTGATGACTGGAGCCTTCTCCTCTTCATGGGGCTGTTGGATAAAAGTTAATGCTTATTTTATCCACATTAATTCATGTACTTACAGTGATCTTAAAGACCTCTTTTTCTTCCTGTAGTTTATCACAAATTGTAGCTTATTTATAAAGCACGAACCACTTCTACCTCCAAACTTTATTTTATTTGATTAAACAAACAACAAAACAACTACTGTATTATCCTACTATAAAATAATCTTTTGATTGCTTGAGATAATTTTCAGCCCTTATCTAAACCCTTCATGGCCTCTCCTTTCAACATTGGTGTTCTGAGTACTGTACATGAAACCAAACTAGTACCTTGTACAGAACCCTAAAGCTTCCCTATCACTTCTGGAAATGTTTCACCTGAATTTCATCAGAGGATCATTTTTACATGTCTGTATTACAAAAGTAGTAATTTGGAGACTGATTAATCTGCAAATGCAAGTGCAAGTAAAATATTAACATTCAGGAAATCATAGATTTTTAAGTGGCCAGTTTTAATGAAGGGTTAATTGGGCTGTTCTGACATTTTGTTTTTGTGTGTGTATGTGAAAGATACAAGGAGTGCTTGGTAATACAATTTACATTGATTACAACTGACTGCTTGGTCTCAGTGAGAAGGCCAAAATCTGGAACTTTGCCCTTTGTGCTGATTGAGTATTGCCTGGCTGTAAAGCACGGAGAGAATAACACACAGAGAGAAGGTGTGGGAGAATGAACACAGTTTTATGTACACTGCGTGTTAAAGAAGACACCCTTTCTCTGAGAAATGTAAACTAAAGCTCTTTCCTTAATTGACCCTTCACACTTGAAACAATTTATTTACAGTTTGTTCCTAGGTGCATTTTGTCTTCTACCCTTCTGCATAAGGGTGGAGCTAGGTCTGTTTCTTGGTGCTATTAGCTTTTGCTGAACTGGCTGTTTTTAGGCTCTGCTCATGATAATGTAGCAGTGAGACGCGGTAGGTTTGAGTGTATAATGTGTGAGGCAGAATACGATACAAATTGGGACCAACCTGAATAAATTAGAGGGAATGGTGTAAAATATGTAGCTTCTGACCTATTTTTCTCTCACATTTCACTAAGCAAGGAGATAGTCCATGAGTCTTCTCCAAGCTTTAATGAGTCCCTGTGTTTTTATAGTTGAACTCTGAGAGGAAGGAAACATCTCTGTGAATATATGCCAAGGAGACAAAATTCACTAGACTCTGTGAATGACAAACCGATTTTTAGCATGACTGATATTACAGATATATTAGGTTGAAAATTCACTGACTCTCCAGAGAGAAGTCCAAGTTTTCTTATTTTGTCCCAGAAAGGGCTGCTGTACCTTAGAGGCGTTAAACTCACAGACATAAGTTCGGGGTCTGCCCTAGACCTTGGTCATAAATACCCTGGGGGAAACTGCAACTGTCTCCTTAACAGGGACAGCTAAAGCTCACACTAGAGGACACTCAGGATGAACTTTTGCTGCCAAAAGTCTCACAGCCCGGATGGTTTCAGAGGCAGCAAGGAATAAACACAATAAGCAAACTGTTTTTTACTGCTTTTTAGGCATATATTTGTGGCAAGACAATGGTGAGAGGAAGTGATTTGGAGGTATATTGGGAATACCTCCTAGTGGAGAGACTGGAGCAGGAACTCCAGAAGGAATAGCATAGGCTTGTGCTTTTTAGTATGTGTGTCAGCATCCTCTTGGGTTTTCCTAGACTCCTTAGGGCAATGGGGAGATTGAACACATATCTACTGGTGGGAAAAAATCCAAAAGGAAACAAATCCAGGTCTCCTTTCCAGTATTCAGCTCTTCACATCCAAATACCTTTGCTTGATCTCAGGCATAAAACTGCAGCAGGATGCAGAGGGGATGACAATTCCCATCAATGGCATGATGAAATCTGGCTAAAAGCAGCCACTTTTTTAATTTTTCAAAATTTATACTTTTCCTTGCTTAGTTTTTGTGCTGCAAGCTCCTGCTAACATCACAGTTGAGTAGACTGATGCTCCTGCTGATATTTATATGATTTCATTTTTTCTTGTAGGAATAGAGATGATGGCAAGATCTGAGCCTGAATCAAAGGATCTGTCTAGTTCCAGAAGCAGAGTAACACAGAGGCAGCCAACAGTCACCATTTGCTGAGCTGTTCTGTGTATTTCTTGGCTGCAAAAAAGATCCAAGCTTCTACAATTCTAATGAAGAAAGTTTTAATGAGGAAGGACACTGTAGCGGAGGAACATTCATACTTAGTAAGGGAACTGCAAGCTATAAATACAATATAATGTGATAGTATGTAAACAGATGAGTACTGGCTGTATATTTTGACAATGGGAATTCACATTTTGCTTTGCATGAGTAAGAAATAGAAAACTTCTTTTTTTGCAATTTATTTTTTTCTTATTTTTTTACTGTCAGAAATAAGAAAAACAAGCTGACAACAACAGAATAGTTTGTCACATCTTTTTCAAAGTTATAAGAAGATTCAGGTGTAGTTTAATCTGAGTTGAAAATGATTCATCTGACAAAATAATACTGGATTGAAATATCAATAACAGTCAGTCCTGAGACAGCAACACAAACTTGCATTCATGTTTTTCCTGAGCTGTGGTACGTGGCCTAAATAGGCTCTTGACACCCATCAGAAACATGTTTATTATTAAACTGCATTATTGTTTCTTTTAAATATATCAATCACATTATGAATTCCAACAGTACTATGCAAATGATTGTTTCTATGTCTCTTCCTGTGATGTTGATATTTTGCCTTCACTGTTTGAAATAGAGAGATTTCTTTCCTGCTTTCTTTCCTTTGAAAATGTGATTCCTTTGCCTGGGAATATGTTTCTTGACCTTGGACAAGGGAAAATCTGCATTGGCTCTTTCCAATGCATTTAAAAATTGCACATGACAAAAGCTGCTTTGCAAAGGCTTTTGACATCAAGAAAGTATGAATCACGAGCTTTTGAGTGGTGGGGTATAGACCAGAGCAATTATAAATGAAATTCAAAGAAAGAAGTTAAGAATTGTAACATAGAAATACTCTGCCTGTGCCTTTTCTGTCACGCTGATTGTTTCTTAAATCATGTGCCAAGCACTTTAAACATTTATGCTTTTGTCTTCTTCACAGGGATTTCAAAGCATACATTCTTCGCTCCACCTAGTGCCCATCTTTTCTCCTCTGCTATTTTTGCTATAATTTTTGTAATCTCAGTTGTGCTGGTCTCCTGAGATCTGAGGTCTGAATATATGCGTTCAGTATTTATGTAGTTTTTATTGGTAAGTTATTGTTTTTTTCTTCACTTGCTCTATCAGTCCAAAAATAAAAGGCATAGCATTGCAACAGCCTAGACATTTTTATTGCATTAGGATTTTTCAAATTACAGGTGGAGTTACCTTTTCAAGTCTACCCATGAGAAGAAAAGAATTCCTGATCTGTGTCACTTACTTAAATTGTTTAGCCTGACATTTAACAAATAAAGCAGCTCAAGTTCTTCATGGAAGCACTTTAGTTGAGAAAGAGGAAGAAAATCCAGCCAACCGCATATTTAAAGTATGAGTGCACTAGTACATGAACCCTGCCACGCTATCATGTCAACTTTTGATAGCTACTGAAGGAAGACATCTATTTTTTTCCAGCTTTGGTCATTTAGAAGGTGTAGACAAGATTTCTTTCCCCCTGAACGTCCGCATTATGCAGCCTTGTGTTTTTAAATGCAATCTGTCTGTGTCAGAAGCTCAGCAGTAAGTCTGCTTCTCTGTATGAGGGAAATTGTTTTCTACTAACTGATGACCTCAGCGTAGCAGTTTCTTTTCCAGCACATCAAAGCTCACAGCCAGACTTGCTGCAGCAAGTGTACTTTTGAGTGGCTTTATGACATATAAAGACCCTCTTTGGTATTCATACTGTGCTTCTCCACTGTTTACTACCTAGCAGTGAATTATTTATGGAAGTTGCTGGAGATATGACTCTCTTTTTAACCAAAAGCTATATTTTATCTTGTAGTGAGAATTTATGTGAAAGCTATTCTGGTGGGGGGTTATGTCCTTTCTTCATTTATTTGACAGGTTTTATGGTTCCAGTCCCTTGTTTCCATTTTTATTATCATTAAAACCCATCTCTGAGAATTATTATTATAAGAAACATGGTTGCAGCTGATGATATTTGCATTTCTGTTTTTGAATGATTTCAGATAAGATCACAATGAATAAGCTAATATAAATAATCACAGTAAAGTAGCAGCTGTTTTGTTTCTTCGAAATTAAACTTAAGGTCATTTGTTTATTCACCGGTAACAGTGACCCATGGTAAAACTCACTGATCATATGCTCTGATTGATAGGAACAAACTGACAGTTTTTTTTTTTTTTATTGGCTTTGTAAAAAAGGAGGGCAGATGAGAATGCATTTTCTAATTTGCAGCTTCTTTAATTGTCACATTGCTCTTCGGATATTATTTAGACTTTTTTTTCATACACACTGAATTCAGAAACAATTCAGTTCAGAGTTGTTGATTGCTACAACAGGCTGATAAAAACCTTCCTTCCCCAGGTTCTTCATTCTATATATGTATATATATATATATATATGTAGTGGTTCTTTGGAAGATGGCAGTGCAGAAATGTCACAGATAGTGTCTCTGCTACAGTAAGGCAGAAATAAGGACTTATCCAGCTCTGACATTCTTATTTAGACACACTTATATCAAGTGACATGAGTTCTCTGGAAATTCTGGCTGTGTGTCTCAGTGTTTTAGTTTTAGGACCTGCAATGCTTGCATATGTGCATTTGGAGTCAGAAAGTCTAAGAAGGTAAATATCCTCTGAATTTTCTTGCAATTATGGTGGCTATGTTGCTGTTACTTTGTATGGCTCTTTTAATGTTTTTCATATAGAAGTGACTGTGCATGGAGGAATATGTCCCATGAACTAAAAGATAAGCTACTTTAGAAAAAGGAGATGCCAGATTTTGTACAAATATTTCTGTAATCCTTGTAACTTGCAACTTCATGTTTGTTTTGGAAATGGTGCAACTTGAACATCCAGTGCTGCATTGATTTCACCTGACTTTTTGGACTTATGGTGTAGATATTTAGAGTTGAGGCAATCACTTTGACTCCCTTTACAGGTAATGGTGAGAAGTAAGCATTACTGGTTGTTGCAAGGCATCTTACTCCAATACACGTGCTGTTCTGAGCAGCATTTGAGCTTTCACAATGCGAATGTGACATGTTCACCACATGATTTCTGATCATGGCTGTTTGAATCAAACCCATGTGGGGTGAGTATGGCTTGTCAACTTACATGTGTAAAGCTTCCTGGAATAAATGTTTTTAATATCTAGTATGGGATTTGTAGAGGTGGGTAAGACCATTAAAATTTTATTACCTTTATTATAAGAAAGCTGTGTTAGTTCTCAATGCTTTTAGACATACTATCCTTAGTGCCACCTATTCCTCTTGAGGCTTAAATACTTATGTTGACACCTTTTGTTTCTCTCTCTCTCTCTTTTTTTTTTTTTTTAGGAAATAAGTGATCTTCTGAAACATTTAATGGATGCCAAACTCTAATCTGAAGGGCTCAGATAAGTTGCCTAAATGTAGGCATTTAGTTTCATTTAGATGCCACAGAGCACCTCTGACATCTTAATGGGGCTGGTAAGTATTGCATAAGATGGGAGATCCATGTCCTGCTGGAGAAGCAACTAAAGGCCAACCAAAATACTCTAGGGCATCTCAAATGGCAGTAGGTGCCTATGATTAGGATATGAATGATTCCCTAAATTCTACCTGTGATTTCCTTTGACTCTTCTGGTGCTGTACACAGGGAAATAGAAGCTTCTCTCTTGTTGTAACACAGTCAGTTCCCTGACTGTGGAGACAGGTGGACACTGAGACTACGAACTCAGTGGAGACAGGATACTTTTCACTTGTCATCACGGCTGTATTTTCCTCATTCCCTGATGGGCTTACCAATGTATTTTTGTAGGTAGCCTTAACAATATGATTTTATAGATAAACTTTTGGCATAGATCTTAGCATAATACAGACATTACTACGTCATAAGCACAAACTCAGCTCTACAGGACTGTGAAAACATTTTCTTCAGAAGTGGAGACTTCCCTCCTCCCTGCTTATCCTCTTTCTACTCAAATGGCATGGCAAATAGAACTGAGTCTCGATCTTGGCAGCTAGGGTATGGTATTTTATAAAGGACAAGTGCCCATTTGGCAGATATTTTTAAACTCCCTTCTAAATCAAAAGCATTCTGCCTCAGTAAACTACTTCAGAAAGACATTTCAGAAATAAAAGCATAATTTCTCTATGCCTTGCTACTGTTGCATCTCTCTGTCTCCAAGACTGTAGTCTATGAGCTACAGCCTTGGGTGTCATGAGAGACCTCGTCTCATAAAATCTGAAATGTTTGGGACCTTTGGAACCACTTCGCAAAAAGCGGATCAAATTCAGTTGGTGACTTCAAGACCTATTTTCTGCTCTCAAGAGAGCTCTGTAGAGAAGCTTTCATGCTTGCTCATACTAATGTTCTGCACACAAAGTTGCCACCAAATTTGAGCAGAATTATGTGTGAGAGGCAGAGGCCAAATATTGCAACAGAAATTCAAAAATATCCAATTGGTAAAAGACCCTTCAAAATGAAGAGAAAATGGTAAGTAATTAATTCATTCCAAGGATATTCCATTAATGGATAGATGGCAAAGCCATTTTTGTTTTAATGGGACAAATCACCTTCTAATTTTAGCCAGTGTTTTTCACGCTATTATTCCCCTATAACTAATCTATTCCTTTATAGCTGAATAGGCACGTGCTTAGTTTAACTCCCTTGAGTATGTGTATTTTTTCCCTCTCAAGTACACCAATCCTAAGTGCTGTATCCTGCCCCTTGGGAAAATTCCCCTAGAAACCAGCAGTAAAAATCAGCCCCATGCCTTTCTTTGGGAAGCTGACACTTCCCTTCCGAGCGCTGCTGACTGCTTTGCCTTGCTAGGCTTCACACCAAGGCGCAACGAGCGTTTATGTGCAGTTCTTTAAATTCAGCAGACAAGCTCCTCACATTTGGTCAATTACCTATGTCCTACTTGCCCTTTCAGACTAATCCCTCTCTTCTAGACAAGTCCTTTACGGTGTGACAGTTGAACATTAAAAACAATGTGAGGTTACATTGGAGGCAAGCTGAAAATAACCTCTGTCTGAATGAGGGATGTCTGCGTTTTCCTGATATTTTACCTCTCTAGCACAATTGTCCGTAAAACTAATCTTTCCTGTGCAACTCTACAGAAATCTAAGTAAGAGAAGAACTTGTTAGGAGACTTTTTCAAATTCAAAATATTGACAAGTGCATTTTACATAAAAAGTCTGTTCATTGGCAATGTTCCTTTAAAGATATATGATCCTTTAGAAATCTTATAAAGAAAGGAATGAAGAAATCCTGGGTTTGACACTTGGGCAGTGGAGTAAAAATAAAGCACTTCCAGCACCTTGAGCTGTTTTATTAACAGATGACATCTTTGGGCTGTAATTTTGCTTGATTCAGGATATAATTGAAGCCTATCTAGAGACAATATGTTCTTTTTTTTTTGCCATTAGAATTTGCTTTTCTATTATCACTCAAAGGAAGATCAGTATTTGTTTGGACTGGGCATTACAAGAGAAGTGGCAAAGCACCACCATGGTCCATGGAAGAAATATTCCTGAGTTACCCTTAGTTTTTCCCAGAACAGTCTATGTCAGAGAGCTTTATCCCTGTCAACAGTCAAAAAGAAATATTATGTACACTTGTTCCTAACACACAGAGGTCCAGAGATTTGCCTTATTCACCTTATTATTTAGTTAATCATATTTTGTTTGAATGTTTCCAAATTGTGGTCTGAGGATGACTAGTGGAGTACAATGCTATGGAAATTGGTCTTTGGTAGGTTAAAATGCTTATTAATGCAATAACATTAAGAATTTCAAGTATAAAGGGCACTGAGTTGTGCTCAATTGTAGAAGGTGTCTGCAAAATTGAAGAGAACTCACAATTGCCTGCTTATCCCTCCCAGACTTCAAAGTAATATTTCAGGTCATGTGTGCTAAAAAAAAAAAAAAAGGTTAATTAAGAGCAAGGTACTGATTCTGAATCCCAAATAAGTTTTACCAAGTTCACTCTGGACATTCCAGTTTACCAAGCTAATATGTTATATCTTCAAAAGGATGAGGATTTTTGAGGCCTACTTTGCTATATTCTGAATTCATCTAATGTTCAACATGGTATTATCTGAAAACGTTAAAAATATATTTTAGTATTTTGGCCAAAACACCCTACAGCAAATGAAGAAGAGGTATTTTTATCTGTTTCTCAGAGTTCCCAGAGAACAGAGCAAATCCATCCGTTCATTCCTCAGCCCCCAACCCACTGCCATTTCTATGCCCTGACATGATATTTATTCATTGCAAATTAAAGGATTATCATATCTGCATTCAACCCCTCTGTAATAGTGAAAGCAGTAACCTAAACAGGTTGTTATATTCCAATGACATATTCATTAGGACTGAATTATGAGTTCAGCACATCCTGAAAATAGTGACTGTTTAGTACATTTGTACAGCTGCCATTTTGCTGCAGGCACAAACCAGGAAATAAATGCCTGCAAAAACAACTGCTTCAGCTTGTTTGGGTACCCGTATCCTCCTTTCCTCCTCAAACAGCATCCCTCTGATATAGTTTGAATGAACAAATGTGTATGTTGGTATTTGGAAATAAATATAAGAGAAGGAAAAGGGTTCAAAAGTGTAAAGTGAAATATGCTTTAAAATTAATAACCATATGATAGAGAATAAAAAAACTCTTGCTGCCATATAATTTCTATTTAAGAATAGGACAAAAGCACATAAGTTCACATCACACCATATGTTGTTGAATTAAATCCGCTTCATAGTTTTGAGTCAAGAACATATGCACCCAATGAAGTGGCAGTTGTTAAGGAAAATATGACTGCTTTGTTAGTAAATAATATAGAAAGCTACAAACAGCCCCTTAAGTGTATTTTTCTCCCTGCAGATTAACACAAAGAATGGCCATTATCGTGAATTGTGTTTTAGGGCCAAGAAAGCTCCTAATCACGTTACAGGCCAAAGGAAGTGGATAGGTGTACAGGGAAGCCTACAGAAGCCTGTTTGTCCGAGAAGAGCAGCTCACATAAATACATTTGTTATACTGCAGATGGATTTTAGTGTGTTCAGTCCCACTTTTGTGAATGAGGGAAGCTCAGGCTGGAGCCTTCTTTTCAGGGCTGGATCAGCACTGGATTGGGGTTGAAGCATTATAATCGGAGAGGAGCAAAAGATGCAGAGATATTTTGTAAGAGATACTTTCTCATTTACTGATAATATCTTTCCTGTGCCAATCGAGGATTATCCTGAGGATGAACCTGTTGCCAGTCTGCTGGCACACTGATGACATTGGATACTACATCAATAGGTATTACTGGGTGATGGCTCAATGTGGGGGCAGGGGAAGGACATAGAGGCTCAGAAGAAAGGGATCAAAAGGTACAACAGGATACAGGAGGGGCACAGAGGTTTCTGTATTCTTCTTCGCACCCAGAATTTTACTGTGATTAGTCCCATTCTGAGTTTGGAAGTGGTAACAGGATATTTACCCTACCGTACCTCAGGTGGGGAACTGGTCACACAACCACCCTTAAACATGGAGACATTGCTAGTGCTGGCTAAAATAGCAACTGCATTTTCTGAACATTTGTGAATCTGTATTCATTATCCATGATGCTTATTCTAACCTATGTTTTCTTTCTGTGCTCATCATTCATGTCAAAAGTGCAATTCCAACCACAGCTTTCAAGTTCAGTAAATTTCTGATGACTGCATCTTTGGTAGTGCTGTACCCGCACTTCATCTCATAAGCTACTGAACAGGAACCGTGAGCAGAGAAATAGGCTCGTGGCAGCTGTGAGACTCCACATCTCTTGCACTCGGGTCTCTGTGGGGAGGTATTACTGTCTCTTCTCAATTAATTGAGAATGAATGATGGCAAAAAGATTGGACGTGTGACAGGTGCCTTGACAAAAGTATCTTGATAATAGTGTTTAATCTTTCTTCAACGGTCTTTGCAATCAATGAAAATTGATTCCTATCCTAAAGCTTGACAAAATCCTGAAGAGCTCAAACTAATAGGTAAACTTGGAATTTTAAAACTTTGTATAAATTGTGTTTATGTTTTTGATTACATTATAAAATTCTTTAGCACATTTAGGACATTGCAAGTGGTACTCCCAACACTGCTGAGGGCAGTTGTGTTTTCGCTGTCTTTGCTGATCTTCCATCCTTATATAACAACAATCTTTACACAGCTGTTTTTATATTTTCCTTCTCATATGACTTAGTATGACCGTGTTTTGATTTGGAGGATGATATTTAGTGCATAGCTGATCTCTCACTAAGAGTGTTCTAGTCAGCCTTTTAGTTTTTATACGAATAAAGATTGAATTTGCCTTCAAACATCTATGTAACAGTGACTAATGTATTTTTAAAAATATCTCTTTTAAAGCTTCTTCCACATCCCTGCCCTTTTGTATCCAAAAGAGGGCAGTCTATGCTTGACTTTCTTCCAATTCCATTTGCTATTTTTTTCTTGCATTCAGTCACTAATTGCACAAAAGATGGTGCCACCTTTTATTTACAGTTCAAAATACATAGATTCTCTTGGTTCATCACTAATGAGACTCTTTCACAAAGCAAGGGGAAAACAAACCCTGTACACTTCAATTTAGAAAATAATGAAGCATACTTTTTTATTTTCAATTTTTCCCCTCAAGCGAAAGAGAAGAGAGGCCACATGGTTTGATCTATAGTGTTAACCTGCTAGTGTCTGCATCAGGGGATGTAACGTGTCCTTTCCCAAAGGAGAAGGATGAACTTCTCTTGGCTGATCCAGCTTTGTGCTTCTCTGTCATTGTGCTGGGCTTCTCACCCTTAATGGTAATGATACTCTGGGTAAATGTGGGCATTAGTTAACTTACCCCTTGACTGTGTAGCAGCAGGAACACGGGGACAGATGTTCCCTGACGCAACACACGATGGAGCACAGCCGGTCCCGGTCCTGGACCCAGGCAGCCCTTGTTCTCTCTCCCCAGCTCTCTAACCCAGGGACATCAGGTGCTGTCCTGTGTCATTGCAGCGGTGCTGGCTTCAGCCCTTCCACATCCCTGCCCCTGCTTGGCCACAGACTCACTGACCCGCTACATGTCTC
>JAUBNY010000972.1:232305-243228 GCA_032275445.1 Crypturellus soui | reverse complement strand
TAGGATAGATTAGAATACCCCGTAGTACTCTCTGCTCTAGAGAATGCCTCCTGCCAGCAGATTCAGGTTGATGGCCACAAGGAAATAAGTGGTGTTTACTGTGATTGAGTAGCAGAATCTTTTCTTCATGGGAAGGCTTTCTGGTTTAACTTCAAAAATCTGCAGGCAGCTAAGATGGCTCTGTCTGTAGTTGTCATGTTCAACTGACTTAGTTGAGGACGTTAGTCTGTGGATAATGAGCAACTTGTTTCAGAGGTTGCCAAAAGCTAAGAAAGAAAAATGTGAAGAGATCTGTAAGTCCAACAGCTTACTGCTGGGATATTCAAAGTATCCTACATCACATTTAACTCTCATTGCAGTTGTAATTTAGGGTACTTATTTCCTTGTGCTTTCTTTGAATATTCTAGATTACTTGTTTTCTAACTGCGTGCTGTTATGTATTCCCAAGGGTGCAAACTTTTATGGGCTAAGTAGAGAGCTGGACTCACAAAGATTAAAGCCTGTACTTTTGATAAATAAATGTTTACTGAGTATGTCTTAATAAATAACTGACACAAACTCTGTGCAAACCAAACCAATTTGTTTCACTCCTCACAAATTTATAAGCATTTATGTCATTGAGAGCAATGTGCAAACGTTCTTTAAGCAAGAAATAGCAAAGGACTTTGAAAAGATGAATGGTAAGATTCCTGCATGGTATGTTTCTTTTTTGCACTTTTCAAACTCTTTCCTGGAAACAGCATCACATCTATAATACTTCAAAGAGATGCTGGGGAGAGGTCTGTGAAGTCTCCTGCCTCTGAAGTCTTTGAAGGACTGGGAGCTGTTTTCAAAAGAGAGAAACCTGCTGCTGCAAAAATAGATTTTAGGGGACAGATTCTGGTCTTGCTTTTATTAGTGTGTATTTGGTAGAAGTTCGGAGAATTGATAGAATATATCTGCATCATTCCACTGTAACTAAGATCAGATTGTATGTAAACCTATTTTCAAGTAGGCTACAGGTACCTTAACAGACAATTTAAAAAATAAGCATTTATTTATTTATTTATTCATGTGTATGTGATTCAGACCATCTCTCCTTGCAATCACCAGTGGAGCAAAAAGCAGATCTAATGACTGAGTTTAAAGCTGAGAGCAACAATTTCAACTCACACAAAGCGTTTCAGAATGGTATGTACCTTAGACTTCTATAATGTATATTGTTCATCATAATCTATTAAACCAAACAAAAACTGTTAATATATTTGAAAATATATTTTTGCCCTAATTCTGGGTAGCTAAATGATTCAGCCTTATGAATCTTTTTGACTAATATGGAACTGTCAAAATATTCTGAGTCTGCGTGAACATGTCTGTATAACAGATATTGAGTAATATCAGTGTGTGGATTGTGAACGGTGCTCGTGTGAATTTATTTTATCTTTGTCTAATCAACTTTGTTAGAAACTCCTAATGTGTCCTCTAAGAAGAGATTTTCATATGAGTTTTGACATAAAATATCACAGACAAGAACACATAGAATTGACAAAGGGTATGATGAGGTTAAGGTACAGGGTGGCGAAAATGCAGTATCTACTTAGGATCTGTACTTAGGTACAAGGTATCTAACCCTCGATCATGGTCACTGGTGAAAAAAGGATCATCTGTAGGATGGATCTGTTCCTGATTCCACTCTGGACTTCTGTGTGGCAGTAGCTGTCAGCTACATCTCTGAGACACCCTCTAGAGAGGGCTGCTTTTCTCTGTAGTTGTTGCTACAAGGAATAGAGACTTCTAAATCAGGAAACTAAGACATATTATTTGTTAAGACCATTTTGAAAAGTCTACTAATTTTCCCTTCACACCCATAGAAATTATTTGCCTTAAAAGACAAAACCAGTTTACTTTTTCTGAAACCAAAAGTCAAACCAATCTTCTTACTACTCTTACTACTCCAGCTCTGGATGCTCCATGTCACAAAGCTGAAGTAAAGTGAGAGTCAAGACCAATAGCCAAAAGCTCTGGGCAAATCCAGACTAGGACTGGGAGATCATGCTCATAATTTTACATAGAAGAAGAAGCAGATGGGTAGTTTTAGAAATTAGTCACTGTCAAGCAGGCCTTCTCCAGCTCAATTTAGGGAGAAAGGTTGATAAAAGTCATTTATGAAGGATGATAAGGAAGTTGATACATTAGTCCTTACAAATGGAATGGGCTATTCTGGAAGAAACTGACTACTTTTCTATCACCAAAAGCAGTCATGGTAGAAAGGGTCTTTCAAAAGATCTGAAATTTGAAATTAAATGATAAAACAGAGTAGCACTTCATTGTTCCTTGTGCTAAGGATCTTTTCTGGTGAAATTTAAATCTACGGGAGGTCAACTGGAGTGAATATAGATGTGCATGTGAAACATGCATGAATTTCACTCCATGCATGGATTTCATATATGTGGATTCAAGTCCACTGTAGAATGTGATGATTCCCACCCAAGGAGATCTCCTTTCAGTTCAGTGACTGTAATGAAAGCAGTAAGTGATCAGTTCATATGGAGATGTTCTCACTGCAGACACCTCACATCAGACAGAAGTAATCTTATAGCTATCTTGGAGTTCTATAATGCACGCTATTCATCATAATCTAATTAAGCTGAATAAAATCTTAATATATTTGAAAACATCATTTTTCCCTAAATTCCGTCTTATGAATATTTTGTGTTATTCTAACTTGTAGAAAAAGATCATTTTTTGAGTACGGTGGGTCTCAAATAATGATTCTTGCTAAAATCTCTTGAAGTTATTATGTGAATAACTTTCTCCCTACCTCAGCCTAGGAATTAACATGATTGTAATTTTGTTCTTTCTTTTTTTCTTTCCTTTAAAATCAGACTTCAGAAAACACCCTTTTATTTTTATGATATTACCATCTTTTGTATCTTTATTAATGCTAAATATATATTTTAAGGTAAATGGCTTGATCTTCTTCATTAACTATTTTTTATCTTGAAGTGAGGTATTTCTTGGGAAAATTCCCAGTTTGGAACCTTCCATGATCTCCAGATTGGAGATGGAACAATTAATTTTGTGGTAGATAAAAAAAGCTCTTAACTTTTAAATTTGAGGAAGAGCTATCAAAATGCATGTGGTTTCCTTTTATTAGGAATATGTGGCTAGGCTAGTACTTGAACTTCTGAATAAAGTGTTTCAATCTGTATAAATCATGGAAATCCTCCTTGCTGCGTCTGTTGCAAAAAAAAGAGATTTTATCTGTATAGAAATCTTGTACCTTCAAGTGTCCACAGGAATAATCCCTCTGCCACATGCTCTAGGGGGCCCTGCTGGAGCAGGGGGGTTGGCCTAGATGATCTCTAGGGGTCCCTTCCAACCTCAACTGTTCTTTGATTCTGTGATTCTGTAATAAGTTTTGTCTGTCAGCAAAACACATCCTGAGGGATTGATGGCACAAACCACCTTCACAAAGTGTTTGTACTTGCCTGTCATGTCTTTATTGCTGACATAACAGAAGATAACTGAGCTCACTCAGATTTTGCAGAGAGGCAAACTGGCAAAATGAAGCCTGAAGGGGGCCAGGCTTCTTGACCCTCTCAGAGTATTATGTATTTCAATTAAACATGCATCGCAGCCAAGCAGCCAAGCAACACTGTTTCCTCCTGAATTGTTTTTAATATCTTTTGATACAGGGCTGTTGCCCATTAGAAAAATTAATTGAACATTTCTTATAACCCCTTAGGCATTACTCTTTGATTTCTTCTAATTAGGCCAAATATCAAAGCAGAGCAAATCATCTGCCAAAGTGAGAAAGTAGTGATGTTTTACAGTTTTGTTTTTTTTTCATGCAGTCCTGAATGTCCTGTTCCTCTAAGCAATATGAAATACAAACATCGGGTGACAATATCTTTGCTGAGCAACATTCCAAGCACTGCTCCAACTAAGAAATCCTGTTTGTTTCTTTACGGGAGCTACCTCCAATTCTTCTTTATAGATCTTTGGAAAACCTTGCTGACTCATCTGAATGCTTTTGCTAGGCTGCTGGTATCTGCTTTTCATACTGCAGTTCTTAAACAGAGCTCAGTAACTTCTGGTGTATCCATCTTCCAATAGAGCTTTTCTGCCCACCTGCCCACTCAAGACCGCAAGCCCGTTTTGCATGTTCCAGCCTTTCTAGGTGAAGGCTTCCAGTATTTCATCTTTCAGTTCTACAAACAGTGGGGATGTTTTCTCACATCAGGTCTGAATGCATCTCAGCTGTTAAATCTGCCTTTGCCAGTGGGGCTCTGCATAAACACTCCACATAATGACAAAGACGGGAAAAGAAAGAAAAAGGTTGGACCAGATTCAGATAATTGTCCAAACAGTATTATGTTAAGTTGCATAGCTATTTACCAAGAACAGTTATCAGGACTATTTGCCCTTGTAAATACTCTGTATTAGTTAGCAGATGGCATTCATTGTATACTAGCCATTCCACCAATATTACTGCAAGTTCTTTAAAGCACAAAGCATATGGTTTCCTCAAAGAGCTACATTATTTCCTCATTTGCAGTTCAGTTTTAATTGTGAACTATTTAGTGATAATACAAGAAGGTAATTTTTCATCCCCATTTACTTTGGGTAACAGATTTAATAGAGTCTACAACGTAAAATGTAAATAAGACCCATGGTGACAAAAGAGTTTTCATGGTGTACCAGCTAATAGAAGGTCACATGTTGACTTTTGGCAGGAAGCTCAACAGTGCTGCTGAAAAATCTTGGATAAGGCTAATGAATGGTTCCAGGAAAGTGCCAAAAGGAGAATATATCTCTTTTCTCCCCTTGCTATGAGTTCAGAAAGTCAAAAGCTCACTTACAATGTCTTTGAAAAACATTTTTTTCCATTTCCATTGTTAATGTAGATCCAAACTGGAGTGATGATGCATACCTCAGGCTCATAAAAATGCCGATAATCTGCACAGACTGCCCCTTCAATATCCTTGGATAAGAATCTGATCCTTCTACACAACCTGATGCACACACTATTCCCTGGCATGCCTTGCACCTATACTAATACCCATCTGTCAAGATGGCATAATGCCTGCTCATAAGGTGTTATATCTGTTTCAATAAGCATAAGTACCAATTAAATTTTGTTTTGCAGCTAGAGCCTAGAAAAGTGTTGCTTTCCTTAACAGGGGGAATGTTCTAGTGGAAAGTAGAGATAAAATGAAGGACATATACTTGCAGTCCTTTTCATTATAGTTACTAACATTATATGGAGAAGTGTAAGATAATATTTGCATTATGGTAAATTTGCAAAGGTAATCTATTTTTACTGATTTCATAAATGAATTATTTAGTTTAATTTTTCAGAGATGTCTGTTAATGTAGAAGTCATTTTGCAGGTAATCATTTGAAATATTAACACAAACTGTTAATATATCTATGTAATTGATTTATTTCTCTTTTTTTTCCATCCTCTAATATCTCATTATACAAAATTTCATTTTAAATAGTCATAGGCAACTTAAGCTTTCTTTATTTGTTCCTGATGCAAAGACTGCAGATGATACATGCTTTGTAGAATCTTATTAACTAGTTCTGCACTCACTGATATTTTTAAACCCAAATGGGTGTTATCAAGAATATATTCATTTATAGTAGAAGGAATACATATTCCAATTGCTTCCTATTATCCTGTTTTTTTGGCTTCTAGTTGCTGTTTCCAAGCGTAACTCTTCTCCCTGAGGCAGACTTATAATGGGGTATAAACTCAGCTTCTTTTTTCTTTTAACTGAACCCCCACGTAAAACTGAAATTCAATAGTATTTAGTTAGCACATTTTGTAATCCACTCTTAAGCAGCTCAGTGTAACAATGAGGACACAAAGGAACATCTTAAGCTGTAGTATGCTGTTAAACACTTCAGTAACCTATATCCACAGAGATGTCATTAGAGCATCTGTATGCCAAATGCCCTGGGTTCTGGTATGATGTATGGGAACCAGTTGGCTGCATGTTTGGATTGTACATGGGTGGATACTTTCTAATATTCTACTTCTAAGGAAAACAAGACCATGCCACCAGATCACTTACTAGTTATTATTTTTATTTTAGAAAAGTGAGTTTCTTTAAGGGATGTCTTAGCTATATACATTTTTTCTGTATGTCCAAGGAACTAACTATTTTCCATAATAATTTAATCTGTAATCACAAAAAATGTTTCCTGTTCTGAAGAAATACAGGCAAATTTCACAAGTGTATATCTAAAGGGAGACCTCTTAACCTGCAGGAGGGTATCTCAGAGATTCTACCAGAAATGGTAGTATTTATTGGAATCAAAATGGGAAAATTTTTATCTGTGCATATATGTCATCCAGGATACATGTATACAATTGTGCTGATCCACAACTCCTCTCCTGGTAGAGGAATACAGAATATTTCAGGTCACTGATTCAAATGTAGTTTCAGACCTACTCAGTGAGCCATGAAAACTCAGTCAGTGTGATCGCCAGTTGTTGATGTCCCCTGTCATAAACAATAATTGCAGTAGCTTTTACTGTGATCAGCAGGAAAATGCCATCCATGTTAGGGGGAACATTATCTCCTGGGGGAATGCCATTGTGGTTAAATTTATGCAAGACTACTTGTTATGGGTTCAACCTAAAGATCCAGTCTGGTCTTTTCTTTATTGTCATTTTATGTTTGAAAAGATTATCCATGTAAGCCGATTCCTCCCACATGGGGCATAAGGTGAGATGTGTCTTCATGGTCTGTAATTACTCAGGATAGGAAATGGAGAAAATAAAACCAGAAGCTTCAATGACTGTCAGTTGAGACTTGACTCCCAAATCATTTTTAGGCCCTGTAGGTTCCAAGAACATAAGTTATGACAGAAAGAGAAAAAGGCCATCTGGAAGAATTTACCTGCCTATGCTGTTCTGAATCCCAGTTCCTGGTTTATTCTCCAGATTCCTCATTTTCCTTGCCTTCCACAGAGACAATTTGGTATTTATCACAGACTCTGTATAACCATTTGCTCTGATCATTTTCCTAGGTGATTTGGAAATTATACTTGTGACCTCACTACCACATTCTCCATTATGGTTTTCCACCTGTGTTTTGATTTGTGTTTCAAATTTTTGTTTTACATTCTGCAGAGATTTCAGCATATTACTGCTGAAAACTGCCTTAATCACTCAGTCTGTCCTGAGCTTTTACAAACTTCTGTGACATGATCTTTCAGACAGTCTATTTTCAGCAGCTACAGTTCAAAGGCTTCTGTTGCAACTGTATATTTTAGGCACAATATTCTTTTTATGATAGCTGACATTGTTTTCAAGATGTCCTTCTGGATTTATATTATAGAAATGAGTATTGTGACCCATATTCAATAAGAGCACTATTGAAATGGGACAGTGAATATCTCAATAGTACTAGATAACAATGTGTTTACAAGTACACGGTCTCCGTATCATGCATGATACCCTGGTTGTCTTGACACAAAAAGCATTATTTTAAAAGCTCCAGATGCAAGTTTGGATCTGAGGCTGAGATGAACATAGCTGAACTTTTGAATTTTGGAAGCAGCCAGATTCCGTGCTCTTAAAAGCAATCAGACTGCTAACAGCTGAATGTTATGGGGACATTCCCATTAATACTAATACAAGATAAGATGATGGGTGAACCTTGTCTTTTGAAATCCAACATGGGATTCAGATGTTAGATATAACAAATCTTTCAGGGGTAAATTTTTGAGCTGAGAACGTGTCTGTGGTAAAGCTTTTCTTCTACCCTTTTGCAGTTTTGCATCCCAAATGTATGTAGGTAAAAGTGATACGGCTTTTTTGAAGTCGAACAGCAGGGATAGAGAAGTGTCCTCCTGGTGACTGGGTTTGCAGGTTCTAATCATTAGAAGAGCAATCACAACTCAGACTAGTTGTGATTCATATGTGATGTGCCTTGGGAAGAATCATTACCATCCTTATTTCTGATGATCCTGAGCAAAGAGAAAAAGACTTTGAGAATGGATGGACAGACAGATTTAGCTACAAGAGGAGGAAGAAAAAGAAGTTATTTATTTCAGGTAGGATTGGGATCATTTCAAGTTTATCTATCTAAACTAAGTTTTAAATTGGTGGGGTTTTTTTATATCTTTATTTTCACCAAAGGTTTGTAGAAAAAGGAATTTATAAGAGGCCAACAGGATGTAATGAAACTCTGATCAGCTTGGTAGGTAAGAAAGATAATTATTTGGAAAGACAGAATACCAGGCTGTATTAGCATCTCTACTAGAGCCTGAGCCTGAGTTTCTTCCAAAAATGTCTTCCTCTTCTATGCCTCAATTTTCTACCTATGGAAAAAGGATTTTGTAGAATTCTTTGGCTTTTATGATGATGTGAAATAATATCTGTGGTGTTGTCTTTCTGTTTTTTTTCCCGCCACTAGGGGACCACCCTAGATGCGGTCTCCTGTTTGAAGATACTGCTTAAGGATTGTCAGAATTTTGTTTAACCTCAGGGACGACGTCCACAATGTTTGTTAATAAAGCCTTCCAATGAATTACTCTAATTTTCGCTTGCTAAGAAGGGAAAGTGAGAGCTGTGTCATACGCATTTAAGGTAATCCACTGACTTCGCAGCATGCAAGAAGTACCGCAGGTGGTGAGACCAAATCATGTTTACTCAGTAGGGGGGAGCAGCTGTCTGTTCCTTCCAGCTCGGGTACTTGCGCCTATGGTTTGAAAGAGATGGTTATGCATCCAGTCACTTTTATCTATAGCAGAGCTGGAAAGCATTCAGTTGAGCCACAGATATTCAGGGCAGAAAAAAAGAAAACCAGTTTATTGTGATCCAATTTGAATTATTTGTCTGGCAGTAGTGCCTTGATATGTGAAATTTACTTGCAAAAATAAAATAATGCTTCAACAATTGCAGTTTTAAAAAGAACAGAGCAGAACAATTTTCACTTCTTGTTGTGGTAATGAGACTCTTGGCAGTCAACTCACTGAATACTTTTCCGTAAGAAACAACCGGCAACATTAACACTATAACTAAACACATTGCTTTAATGGATAAGAAAAAAAAAATAGTGAGACTTCTGTAAAGTATATACAAGGAGGCAAAGGTATCGTGTCAGCTAGAATTTACCATGATGATAATCCAATTACTAATGTCTGTGATCTGTTATAAAAGAAAAATGCTCTTGATGGCAGCAGAATATCATAGGCATGTAAGCTATATCAGTGCTTCCCTAACGTGTTTTGTATCACATATATTTTGCATGTGGGAAGCTGAACAAGCTCCTGCAAGCAAAGTTTTTGCAGTGCTTTTGCAGTTTTTTATTTATAAAAACCCCTCAGAACAAAACCAGTAATGGTAACTGAGGTATGTGAGGTCACTTTTTTTTTTTTAAATTTTACATTTTATTTGCATTTTTATTGAAACTTATTTCTTCATAAGCCATCATTTTAAACACTCTCTCATATATGAATTTCTTCTAAACAACCTCTCTAATCGTAATCTGATTCATTAACAGATATTTCTTTTTGCTTTTGTTTAAGCTGGCAAAATGCATAGTAGAAGACTACTCTTCATATCTGTTCCCCTAGTTGAGAAAATGTTTTAATTTTTATTTTCTTCTTCTGTATAGCTTCAAATTTCTGCTATGGAATGGGGAACTGATTTCCAATGAAATTCATGTTAGTGATGTGGAAGAGATTGAGTAAATATGTAAAGTGTCAGATCAAGTGACAGAAAAGGCAGATCCAATAAGAAAATATTATAAGCATTTTCAGAAATATAGCTTGGAATAAAATAAGTCTGCTGCTGGTGTATGTTGGCACATTTTAAAGCTGTCTCCGTACAGCTTTAAAACTTCTTTAAACTTTAAAGCAGCATATAAAACTTCTTTGAGATAGTAGGTGTTTAGGAGGGTAATTTAAACCTTTGAAAAGTAAAACTTTATTTCAATTTGCTTTTTACTTTATCAGTAGCTCTTAACTCACTCCTAGTTCTCAAGCATCCTGCAGTTTCTAATTTATTTCCCTTTATAATACACAGCTGTGAAGCTATGAAATTCTCTTACCTATGCTCTGCAAAAGAGCAAGTGAAACCAAGCACTTGGAAAGACGGTTTCATTCACTGGTAGCAGAGAAAAATAATTAAAAGAGTGGTCATATAGAGGAGAAAATTTGATATTCTGACTAGGACTAATCAAGGCGGGACATTTCTCATGTACTAAATGCTATTCATCTTGACAGGTTACAAGCATCCTAGAGCAACTGTCAGGCAAGACCTGACTGTTCAAAGCACAGTGTATACAGGGCCTGTGTAAATGGAGAGGTGTCACTAGCAGTTTTGGGAAAGTTTGTGTGTGGAAAGAGAAGTAATGGAAAGAAAAAGCAGGTAAACTGGCAAAGAGTCAGTGAGCAGGTATTCAGGGCAGAAGTATGGACTGTGAGCTGCAGAAAAAATAAGAGAAAACTTATTTGCAGAGTTAATCTAGGAGAAAGCTGGAAACAAATAAGGCAGAGGAGCCGCTGCTATCTCCTATTCTCCTGTGCATGGTAACTTACTCGACCTTTAATTTTGGCTTATTGCTCTGCTCACTGTGCTGAAATGTGGATGCGTAGCCCTGCAGCTTTTCCTGGTCCCTAGATCTGAAGCAATGTATTGCCACAAAGATGATTAAGGGACAGGAGCATTTGTCATATGAGGAAAGGCTAAGTGAGCTGGGCCTGTTTAGTCTGGGGAAGAGAAGGCTGAGAGGAGATCTGATCAACATGTTCAAGTACCTGAGGGGTGACTGTAGGGAGGATGGGACCAAGCTCTTCCCTGTGGTGGCTGGTGACAGGACAAGGGGTAACGGGTGTTAAATTGAAACACAGGCAGTTCCATCTCCATGTGAGGAAGAACTTCTTTCCTGTGAGGGTGACAGAGCCCTGGCACAGGCT
>JAUBNY010000972.1:216725-232205 GCA_032275445.1 Crypturellus soui | reverse complement strand
TGTGAGGGTGACAGAGCCCTGGCACAGGCTGCCCAGAGAGGCTGTGGAGTCTCCTTCTCTGGAGATCTTCCCAACCCTCCTGGATGCCACCCTGTGCTCTGGGTGTCCCTGCTGGAGCAGGGGGTTGGACTAGGTGATCTCTAGAGGTCCCTTCCAACCTCAACCATTCCGTGATTCTGTGTGTGATCCTGTTACTCGATTGTGGTTGACATGAACTTATCACATTTGGCTATGACTCACATTTGATATGGTTGTCTTCTCAATCAAAGTTAATACTATATCTATTATTTAAATGTATTATGTATATATAAAGGTTACATTTTCTACATGCACAGCACATACAGAAGAAAAATGGCTAGGACACAGAGAAGTACCTGAAGAATCTCTACTACCCGTTTCTTTGCTGATGCTGCTGTTTTGTGTCCCTGAGCAAGGGTAACAAGCTTTGCCATCACTTGCTCTGTCATGAGAAATCACATGAGCCAGCATCAAAGTAAAAGCAGGTGCTGCCTTAATCACAGCTACATGCCTGTTACTTTTCCTTTTCACATGAAGGCAGTGTCATTTCTTGGTTAATGGCTCCCAAAATAGGCATTATTTACCAAAAAGGACAAAAATCAGCAGATGAGTTGAAAGGATTTTAAAAGACTTCTCCTAAAAACTTCAAGAACAAAATCTGCATTTTTGGTAGATTATAGTGGGGCTTCTTTAAGGATTCATGAACTCTTGCAAAACAAACAAACAAAACAAACAAACAAAAAACCTTCCCTATCTGCAAAGATCAAAGATACTCCAATCAGGACATAATATTTGTGAACATTACTGTTCCAGGATTTGTCCCAGCATGATTCTTGAGAACCAATGGGAAAGATACTTCTATTAATCATCAACTGTTAATAATTTAAAAGTTTGGAAAAGTGAGTAAATAAAATCATCAACTGTTAATAATTTAAAAGTTTGGAAAAGTGAGTAAATAAAATCAACACCATAATCTCCTCACCCTTAGGTGTTCATGTAATAAAACCCTTTTAATCCTTGTCTCACTGAGTTATTGAGACCACAGAAAACTTATACGAGCTGTGTGACTCATTTGCTTAAGCTCTTGCTTGAGGCTTTCAGATTTCCACAACTGAAGCTGAGAGCTCTTATCCCACAATGATGAGCAGTTACTTATATAAACAATCCTGCAAAAATCAATTTACCTATGATGTTTACTCCAGCAGTTCTGAGCAGGATTTAAAAAATGTGAACACATTAACTATTCCAAGAGTCTCAGATGTGGCTGATGAATATTCTGTAGCCTTTACCGAATGATACCATGATGATCTTTCCTGGCCCATGAGATTTCTTACATAACCATCATAATTTGATTGCTTAAGCATCCATCCTGAAGTTTTTTTCCAGTTTACTGAAAATATCTTCTCAATATCATCTCTGTTGAAGACTTCATATATTTTTGAATTTGTTGAACAATTGTAGGCAAGACCTCCTGAGATCATAGAATCATAGAATCATTAAGGTTGGAAGGGAGCTTTGGCGATCATCTAGTCCAAACCCCCTACACTCGCAGGGTCGTGTTACATTTTAGAAGGATTCAGGATTAACCAACCTGTGTGTATGTTGCATGCAGTTAGGAGTCACATGGCAGTCTATCTCAGAAGCCCATGAAGATGCCCTATGAATAGCCACTGGAATTCCACATGTGCATTAATTCAATAACATCTTCAAGGAGTTCCTTCAGTAGGAAGTAGTTGTATGTTTTTCACTAAGGATTTCAGCTCAACATTTCTTATTATTTTCTTCTTCTATACAGAAAACAGAATTGTATTTACCTCTGCAGAAGTGAATCGTAGGAAATTTCCTCAGAACAGACAAAAATACAAACATGAAAGAAGTAAGGGTTCTTGAAAAGTCCAAAGAAGTCAGGGAAAGAAAAGTACCCAAAGAAAAGCTTGGGTACTTATAGTCTGCTCAAGCATGGATTATAAATTCACCACTTGTGTTGCCAACTACAATCATCTGACATTGGACTATGGACTACCTAAGGTCTTGTTCATTACCCTCACAATGACACTGTCAATGTGTGTCAGGTACCTCCAGTTGAGCTCAGGGCCAAAATTAATTGGGCTTTGTTAAAAAATTGGTTCTTGTCAAAGTTACTCATTTGAAATGAGCTAATTCACAGAGAGTAGAAATATCAGCTGGGGGTTGTATGTAAGGGACTTTGGAGATCCCAAGTTACAGTTTCTGCTGTGGCTGCCCAATATGCCATGACCTTTCCTAATAATAGCATCACAGATAAAAGATTTCTAACATTCCGATATAGCTGTTGGCCTTTATCAATCTGACTATACCTTCAGGTTGCCATTTAAAATTTTCTGAATTCAGGTATGAGAGCAGCAACAATCTTCAGCAAAGGGATAGTGAAACACAACCTATGTTATAGGAAGGATGTAATTTCTTCAACCACTAGAGAATGCATTTCTGTCTATATCCTTATATAACTGTCTCTTCTTGAAGCAAAATGAGTTTATATGTAGGTCTTCCAGAAAAAAAAAAATCATGTCTGCTTTTGTGGGCAAACAGATTTTGTTTTTATCTCTGTCTCTTGGCCAAACTTATTTCAAGAGTTTTTTTTTCCCAAAAACTTATATATAGAGTTATCCAACTCCCCACATAAAATGATTTACTTTCATACTGAAACAGGATTAAAGATCAGACTTTTTTATCACAGACTGATTCAAACCAGATGAGTAATCTCCTCCTGCTCTTACCTTACCCAGTGTTTTTCTGGGCTTCATTGTGTCATCAAAATATGCTATACCTACCTGCTCTATTCTCTTTTTACTCTTTATTGATACGGCATCTCATATTTTGCCTGAGATTTTTTAAACTGCTATTGAATAATAAAAGACCTTAATAATATTTTGCCACAGGAGTCAGGCATTTCATCACCAAAGTCCTTCTAGTCAAAAAAATACTCTAACTCTGTTTCAAGCTAAGGCACTAACAAATATTTCTCAAATGCTCCTACCTTCCATTTATCTATCTTAGAACAGGAGATTATCTTCACAATTAATCACATTCCATTGCTGAAAGTTTAAGGTTCCTAGGGGAGTGTCCTGGAACCAAGCTATCAGTGTCTTTATGAGGGCTGGTTGCTAAACTGCCTGAGGAGAATCAGGAGGGGATATGGCTCTGTTTGTCTGTAATCCAGATGAGCTGGCGATGGGCTGTATGGGAGACCCAAGTCCAAAATCTTCTCTGGGGCTCTTGGAGACAAAGTGGGGTACTCTGGTCCTTGAAAATGTTTTGATGTCCAGAGATGTGAATGAATCCCCTATCTTTTGAAAGTCCTGTTGGGGTATATACCTCAGATCATCCCCTGATGCAGTCTGTCCCCTGGCTCGGTTCCTAAGACCACTATGATCTAGGGAGTGTAGTGAGCTGAAGCTGCCAGTCACATAATGTTGCAGTTTCATTTACACACACAGTCCAATCTTTTATTTCAGTCCTGAAAACTAAGGCACAAGTTTTGTCTCTGTTCTTCTGCCTCATGGATTACAGCTTCCACTACTCCTACCAGTATCGCTGTTCTCCTAACTGTGCAAATCAGAGATGTCCAAAAGCTGATATGTTTGCCCATCATAAAACTACTTGTATCTGTCACCCAAAGATTGCATGAGGAAGTTTTTCTTTCTTTAATCTCTTCTTCATATATTTATGAGAAATCTTGTCCTGCTTTCCCTTTGAACAGTTGACAATCAGTCATAGTGTTTCTTTTTTCCTCTGACCTGCTAGCCCTTTTGACTCAATTTCCTTCTACCTACTGTCTGTCCTTGTCTAACAAACTGTAGCTTCTCCTCATGTAAATCCTCCCCAATTACTCATTCTTCCCACAATTCATGTTATTTTAGAGTCTCTGTAGTGTCACCCTATGGATTGCTTTTAGGTTTGTTACATAGCTTCGATACTTTAACTTCACTGGGAAAACACAACCCATGCTTTGCAGATGAACTGGGTGATGTTTGAGTAGCCAGAGGCAAAGGGTTGTAAAGAGTGGGGTTACCACTGCTTATAGCGTGGGTGCCTGAGTTGTTCCCCCCAGGCTCCTTTTAAGGACAATGGAGAAAATACACATTTACAAGGCAGGACCATCTAGCCTATTTTAGATGTGAGATTAGCAGTGCATTTAAGACCTGTTCTTACTGTCGAGAATGACTCAGGTGACTATCTCAGATGCAGGTATTTGAGGCTGCTTTCAGAGGTAATGCCCTTTCACAGCAAGGCAGTCAGACTGGCTACTGGGAGTCATACCTGAAGAGGAAGGTGCAGCGGGCAATTTGCACTGGGATATAAATGCATGAGCCCTCAGACAAGCGAGAACTCTGAGTGTATTGCCAGGCAACTGTATGTCTGTAGTATTTTTTGAGTAATCTCAGAGCTTAAAGTGTATTTAAGAAATTCTCTGAGCTTTTCTTTTACCGCATATATGTTTTCCAGGGATTAAAGTTCAAAATAAGAAGTGATGATGGAGACCTGAAAAATATTGAATTAGCTGGAAAGGCTTTATAAGAAATAGTGTAAATTTTGGAGACCAAAACAGTTCGTTGCAGAGTCCCTTAGAGAGACCTGATGCAGCATGAGTGGTTATGTACAGCACAGCTGGGAACGATGAATATACTTTGTTCTTTGCTAATCATTTTGGATATATTTTTGAGGTACAAAGTTCTGGTCCAGTTAACAATCTGCTGACTTTCAATATACATACCTTAGGAAGCGCTGTGATTATGGTGCTCAAATGCCTAAAAACAAATAAGGCACAAGGCAACGTTGTTAAAGGAGGAGGACAAATATTAAAAAAAACACCTACCATGCCTGTTGAGATATGAGAAATGAGAACATCAGAATTTGTTGCTGTCAAATATAAAATACATTTTATACATCTTCAGAATATAGAGACATTCTTTATTTGTTTTTTCACACATTTTATGTACTTTTTTCTATATAGAAATATGATATAAAATGTTGTATTTATTATTAAGGGACATATTATGATGCCTGTATCAGAAGGAGGATGAAGAAGCCTATCTATCACTGTCATTAAGTTTATTATTAAATAATTATGCTAATAATTCTGAAGTAATTTTAATTGTTTGTTCCTAAGAGTGCTATAATTATAAATAAAAGTGTGATACTATACGCAAACAGCTAAGAGTTTCTATATGATGAGAAACCCTTTTTTTCTCAAAAACTTGCATTTTGTAGGATTGATTTAGAGATGCACTTTTAAACATTTTAAAGCACTAGTGAAACAGAAATATTTCTGGAGAGCATCCATGGCATCAAAGGTGGTAGGTGTCTTTGTCTCAGAGAGGTAGAATTTATAGGAGTTTCATAGCTATAGGTGTAGTTTTTTTTTTTTTTAATATATATAAGCTTTGGGGCAAGGACGCACAGAGATGGTGGGAGCAGTTTTGCTAGCATGAGAAAGATATGCAGGCCATTACAGATTGGAGAAGTTCAGTGACCATTACTTAGTGACTGAAGACTTTCATAAACATAGGAAATGAATCTGGAGCTTCTGGGAAATGGATAAAAGATAGTCATTTTGGAGAAAGCCAAACTGATTTCTGAGACTGATTTCTCCTGAATGACCAGTATAGAGTTGCCTAGTCTTATTTCAAGTAAACATTCATCCCAAAATTCGTGATGTACAATATTTTGTCAGGTATTCTAAGTGTACATTTGAAGTTCTACACAAATAATCTCTTAAGGTTTATCTATATTTCTATCAATGAAAGTAGGATTTCTTTGGCTTCTATTTCTGTTTCCGAAATTATCGTCTGGCCTTTTTTTCTCAGTATCCTTTTATCACATACTGGAAGCAAGCTCAGGGGTAAATATTTGGATGATTTCTTGACGTGTAAGCGAAATTTCTTCATCTCACATATGAAGGGCAATAACTGCAGAGTCATGAGGGGTTCTGATGAACGAAGCTGTAGTTTATTTCTAAGGAAAATGACAAATTTGTCCTCAAAACTAGAGATTCTCCAATGGCTCTAGAGACAGATTTTCCTTATTCATGTGTGAAGCAAGCATACTTTAGTTGCTGGCAATATTTCTGATGATATATGTTCCCGAAGTTCGTAAAAAAATCTATTTACTAACATTAATGTTCTCACTGTGATAAATAATGCCTGGAAAATATTTCATTAGGATTAATTTCTTTGCTTTATGTATTTTTTTTTGTTAATGAACTATGTCTGAATAGAAAACAATCTCACCAAATATATTTTCATTAGTCAGACTCATTTATTGAAATGTGTTGTATAAGGTGTCTAGGTTTGCTGGGTTTTATGATTAAATTGTTATAGGAATTTGTTATTCACCCATTTTTAAAACAAATTGTTTTGCTTCATCACAAAAGTATATTGTCTGACTGCACTTTAAATGTTTGAGAGCCATACTTAAGTTCAGGATTTCAATAAGAGTTCTCCTACATACAAATATGAATTTACTTACAATATTAGCTTGCAGTTATTGGGATTTTGTTATTATTGCTATGCTTATGTGGTAAAATGTACTTTAAGAAAATCTCATATTCTATTGTATAATCATGGTGAGTTTGCCTAAAATTCTGAGAGAAATTTTAGAGAGAAACTTTACTGTGAACACTTCAGAAACACTCTCATAAATAGCAAGACAAGCAGGAACATTTTGACAGTTACATGCAGTGATATTAGAAGTGTCAAGTTGTTTTTGAGGAAGAAGGAAGTGTAGATTCCACTGTGTTACACTGGAAACTTCTCTGGTGTTCTATGACTACAACAAGAGATGCAGAGTGTTAAGTTTTCCACTAAGACAGAAAGCAAAAATACATCAGAGATTGATCAGCCCATTAGCTGATTTATGAAAAAACGACTTCCATTTTCAGCTCTTTGGTATTAGAACATATAGTGTACAATTACCCAATTCCCAATTCCCTTTTTCTTTTTTTTGGTAATATTTTGGTTCTGATCCATATGTGAAGTCCAGAGAAATTCATTCTTGTCTTCCTCCATCAGATTGTAAGCAATGCAGCCTTCATTTCTGTACAATATGGTATGTCAGAACATATTTTGCCTCGCATCAGAATATGTATTATATTTTTGTAATAAGTGAAAGTATAATATGTAGTCCTTGCAATGGTAACATACAACATATCATAGGATCATGAGTAGTTTAGACTGGAGGGGACCTCTGGAGACTACCTGATCCAAGTCCCTCCCTCAAAGCAGCGACTGAGTTTTGAATATCTCCAAGAATTGATTTTCCTCAACCTTTTTCCACTGTTCAACCACTCTTTCTATGAAGATTTTTTCACTAATCTTACTGAGATTCCCCTTGTGGAAATTTGTGTTTACTTTTACTTGTTTTTTCAGGCACTTTGAAGTGTTTGGCTCATCTTTACATGCTCCCATTAGATTCTGTCTTTTCTCTTTTTCAGGCTGGGCACCTCAATCATCCTCCCTCTCTTCAGATGTCATGGTCTTCAACCCCTTGACAAGGGGATTACCGCTGGACTTGCTCCAGTTTATCACCGTCTGTCTTGTAGCCAAAAACTGGGCACAGCAATCCAGATGCTATGCAGAGGCACTTCACTTTAACTGACCTGCTGACTGCACCCTTGCTAATACAGCCCAGGTTCTCCAGCAGGTTGACTCCCAAGCTCTACTGATTATTCTGTCCCAGGTGCAGAAGTTCGTAGTTCACTTTGTTGAACTTGATAAGGTCTCTCTCAACTCTTTCCTCCATCCCGATAAGGTCCTTCTGAACAGCAGTACAGCATTGATTTGGTATGAGCCACACTCCTCAGTTTGATATCATCCATAAACTTTCTCAGAGCATTAACTTCTTCTTGCATCTCATGATTCAGGTAATTCATTAAAACATTAAGCTGGATTGGTCCTGGTAGGACATGCTCCTTTTTCCTCCCCCCAGGAATATTGCTAGAAGTTGGCTGTTGGTTGGATTGCTTACCACCGATTAGAACAATTTTAGCTTAATGGTCCAAATAATTCTCTGCTCATCTCATTGTCCACCTATCCAAACCATACTTCATCATTTTGGTATAGGAATACTACAGCAATCTATACAAATATTCTTTTTGAAGTTAAGGTAAATAATATCTACTATGCTTCTCTCATCAACAAAGCCAGTCATTCCACTATAGAGAACAAATATGTTTGATCATGGATGGATGGAAAATTCCTAATTCCACTCCTGCTGGATAGGAAAACATCTTTAAATTCCTCCTAGGGATCCTACCTTTGCTTCCTCCTGTTGAATACTTTTATGCATTTCAGCTCACTGTTCACCAATGCTGGCCTTCCACATCTTTCCTTAACTTCCTGCACATCAGAAAGGACTGTCCTTGTGCTTTGAAGATGTTGTACTTGATCATCAGCCATCTGGAGCCTCTTTGCCCTTCAGGGCAGCCCCCCATGGGATCCTGCCAACCAGATCCCTCAAACAGCTGTAAACTGTCTCAAAATGACTATTCTGTGGCATGCAATCAACTTAGCATGGACTCTTACTTCAGCTCAGATCTCTCATGCCTTTTTCCTTGCTCTTGTATATTTTTTCTAGATATGATGAGAAACATTTTCATTAGATAATTATCATTTTCTTTTTTTTTTTGTCTTGTCAAGTCTTTTGAGTTGTCACATTTATCTTTGTTATTTTAGTCACAATACTTTACAATACCTCTAGACCTTTGTTCTGCGCACTTTTGTATATTCTAAATTGAATACCATAATATATTACTTTATCAAAAATAGGGCTATAAAGCATAAGTCATCCTAACTTCTGCTGAGCCCTCATTAAGAATAATAATTCTGGATGTATGAACTTTATTTTTTTTTGGACAGCTTTCAATGCTAGCGGTTTACTGGCATATAGACATCATTTTTTTATCTATTATTTACTCTTTATTATTAATCAAATTTTCTTTCTGAATTGATGGCTTTTTATATGCCCTTATGATCTCTGTTGTTGACAGCAGAAAATGGTCTTCCGGTATATGATGCCTGTTTTTCAAAGTTTATTTAATAAACTTTGATCATGCATGGATGGAAAATTCCTAAATCCTCTCCTACTGGATAGGACAACATCTTTAAATACCTCCTATCTAAAATGTTGCAATAATACAATAAAAATATGCTTTAGGAATGCAGTTTACAATATTTAAAAATTTATTAATTCAGAAGTCTGGCAGATAATGTTGGATTACCCAAGTTCACATTATGTATTTTTTTTTATAAGAATGTTCCTATTCAATTAATAGGTGTCTTTAAAATCTATGTATTTGGAATATTAATCACTCAAAAGTGTGTGTGCTCAGGTGGTATTTTTTTACTATTCTTTTTCTTCTATGCTACTTTTTTTCTTTTATATTCCTTTCCAGTGAAGGTTTTTAAGACCATAGGATATTAAGACCTAAAGACCTTTAAGACTTTACAGTCTTAAAAACCTTCATTGGAACTGTTAAAAACCATTTCTATGTGTTAAAGATGAGCAAGATACAATTGAGATAGCTTATAAAAGTATGAGATAACTCATACTAATAATTTAGTACTGGTTATTTCCCAAACCATCAAATGATAATCACAACAAGCATGACATAATGTTAAAATGGGAGTCATTAGCAAGAAGGGTTTAATTCTGAGCCTGATTTCATTTGTTTATATATTTCACTAATGAATCATAATTAACTTAATCTGATGGATAAATATATTGTTAAGTTCTGCAGTGAATTATATAGAAATCACTGTAATGGATAACACAACATACCTTGTCATTATGTTGATTTTGAAGAGTGAAAATAATTACCTCCACTGGCATACTATCACAGTATACACACAGGTGTGTAGGAAATGGATTTTAGAAGTGTCTGAAAGTACAGAGTGCCATCAAACTTCATCTTGCGAAAGAAGAGCCAGCTGTAGCCTCCCCAAACTTGGTAACCCAAAGATGTATATTCTCTTAACAAAGTATATTTACATAGGAGTTACCTATCTATTTTACCTCTGTTACCACACATCTGAAGCTTTTCAGTCTTGATGGACCTGGCCTCACAAGTGTCCCTGGGAGAAGAGGCTTCTTTTTAACTTGGCTTTATGGGGGCACATTGCAGACTGTATTCCGCATTCCCTGAGCTCGCCCAGCCACTTAGCAGTACCAGTCCACCAGCACTGAGCAGTGAAACTGCGGCTGAAATGCTGCTGGCAACCCAGTAAGGTCACTTTGATTTAGCTCATTTGCAGGCTGTGACCCCAGCATCTGTGGTATGATGGTGAATAGCTGAAGAGAATGCGAGTTTTTGACAAAATGGGTAGCAAATTTGCACAGTGTACAGAAATTATTGCAACCCTCCATCTCTTATTTTTTATACACTCACATTTCAAATATGAAAAAACACACAATTGCTTTCCCCTTTTTTTTTTCCTGTTGCTATTCAGATTATATACTCCTTTCTATAATAACTGCCCAAGGTTTATTTTCCCTCATTATAAATGGGAATTAAGGAGACAAAAAGCAGAATGATCATGTCTCTCAGACATTGTCTCATCATTCTCCCAGGGCATTGGTTTCCTTCTCACCTCTGTTCCCTGGACCTTCTTTTCTTAAGAGTTGCAAACGCTCTTGGAAAAAAAAAAATTATTCTACCTGTACAATAACAAGCAGAATAAGAGTGGGAGATTGGTCCCACTAATAAGGATAGTTAAAAAAGGACATTTTACCATGCAATGTGAGCTGCGCAAAGACAGAACAAATATACTCCTACTGCTGAAGACGAAGACTGTGTAAGGGGTTAGAAATGACTTTGACAGGTCTGTTAGAGGACAGACACCCGTTGATTTAGAAGGCAGTTTGGAGGATGACCTACCCCATTCTCCTTTCACATAACCTGAAGTAACCATGCTAAACACTTATGACATATCCACTCTGCTGGTGTTTTCATGAGCTTAAACCTATTTTTCTTTGAGAAATCCACCAAACCAATATTAATCAGAGTGATGCACAGGGGTGTTTGTTTGTTTGGCTGCTTTTTTTCTGGAAGAGATTAGCTCAGTTTTGTCTCAGCACAATAATAGCATGGTAAAGGTTCAGCACTTCTGACCTGTCAGAAGGACTTCAATCAAATATGGAGTTGGGTGCAGTTGCCTAAATATCTAAATTTAGTGATCTGATGACCTGACTTTCTGGAAATGAATGTGTAAATCCTAAGGCTCTGATTTCTTCTCATGTGAACTGGGATGAACCAGATATATATCAAGTCATTCATTCTGCAGTTTACATTAATCTAGTTTTGGAAAGTGCATTGAATTTCCCTTTCCCTGACAAAATATTTTTCTTTATAAGATTGCTACTTTTCCTGAGGCTGACTGTTTGGTTTGCTCTCTTTTCAAGGAGATAGGGAGAAAACAATAAAAAAAAAAACACAGCTAAAAATGCTTTGTTTTATTATCTTTAACATTTCCTTCTTTTGTGAAAAAATAAACTTTAGTTATCACTGTCTATAGACACTGCTGAAATAATAGACCTCTAATTTGCATGTCTTGAGTAGAACTTTATGAAGAGGTCCTGTGGAAGAAAATGGTGTTTTAGTACTTCCAAAGTCTGCTTTGTCTAAATTCTGCAATACAGAATACTCAAGCTTCATTTTTCTGTCTAGTTAATGCATGCTTTATGTATTTCTTCTTAGATGGAGGTTTACAGGAAAAACAACAACAACAACAACAAAAGGCTGCATTTCAGAGGTATTAACAATACTATATTTAAAATATTTTTATTCCTCCGAGCAGCCTTGGATGAGGCAGGAAAGCAATGTTTCTGATCAGATTTGATCTCCTCTTGCCTCCCCCTGTTCTGTGCACATTTTTCAAGGACTATATTTTAATAATATTCTTTGCTGAGAAGAGCAGGTCTAGTTTATATTGTGCATTACAAGTAAGGGTAACAAACATTGCAAAGCATTATCTAAATAAAAGGATCTTTTAATTCATGCACTTCAGCTTTGTTCCTCTTTGAATTACTGATTTTGAAGTCTCTTAGTTTCTGTATGTGCAGAAGTAAATTAGACATCTATGATACTCCTAGAGATGACTCTTCCCTGAAATATTACTCATCAATACGAATCAACTATCAGACATGAAAAGCAGGAAAGCTGTTCTTCAAGGCAGAGCAGGAAAAGAGTAAGGCATTGATTAAATGAAAACTAAGAACATCTGATTCAAATAAAGAGAAGAAACTTCTTAAATACTCATCTTATAAGCTGCATACATGTGAGCAGTAAGTTTCTTTTCAGCTATCTTTCTTCTCTAGCTTCTCCACAGACAGTTTTCCCTGGACACTGAGGCTCTTGATAGGTGGATGTTGTAGCTGCCAGGCTCAAGGCAACATGGAAAGTGGCTTTATTCTGCCATGGTTAATGAAGGCACAGTGACATTAGTTCAGAATAAACAACTTCCCAACGTCCTCAGCATGCCTGGTTTCAGCTTCTATAACTTGTATAACTATGTTGACTTTAGTAAGGCTGAGGCTGGTATTGGTAAGCTGATCGCGCTACAAATATATCAGAAATGTCCCCATCCTATCTTCTACTATTGTTTTCTCCTTGTTCTTAAAGTTTGTCAGCTTCTCTTCTTTCCCGTTTCCTTCTTTATTCAGAAATTCCATTAAACTACTCAACATTTTGGTTGAGTAGTATGAGAAAACACATCAGCATGAGAAAACACATTCCTTTTTATTTTTTGGTACAACTGAATGGTGAGTTTTCACAGGCAAATTTCTTAGGTTAAAATCAAGGAAATATAATCCTTCTCCTGGGTCACAAAGGTATGTAGTATGTAATATTGGTATTGTGGCTTATGTGGCATTATGATATTGGCTTAACTCTGTAGCTCATGGGGCCCTATCTTTCCTTTCACTGTTTACTGCTTCATTAATTTTGCTGGGCTCCTTGTGTTTCGATTATTTTTCCATCGCATCTGCAGCTAGAAATTTGCATAGTGCTGTAGTTTGATGAAGTTTGTTAATTGAAATTTGAGGTTTGGGAAGTGCTATCACTAAGGAATGAAAAAAAAAAAGGTGATATTTTGGTCAAGAAAAGTCCAAGATTTGAGCTCAGTTCATTGATATTCTGTCTGTCTGTGTATGATCTCATTTTTCATTGTACACATATTACAGAAGGGTAAATACACTGAGGACTGTAAAAATCAACTGTTATAAGATCAATAACCATAGAGGTGCTTAGTACTAATATGTATACAAGTACTAATGAATTAGAAGGCAAAAAAAAAAAAAAGGAAAAAAAGAAATTTGGAAAGGAAAATAACAGGGGGAAATTACTATTTGAACAAACATCTAAAATGCAGCATGCTCCCTAGTATTTTACTGCATGCAAGGAAACTTCCCATGTTATCATATTGCTCTAAAATACATCTTTTTAAACAGGCTCTCATGGTAAAAGGCTTAATCCCCGAGATGTCTGTTGTGCTGCAGTATATTACTCTTAAACATTTGGGGAAATATGCTGGGGGTCTCCTCAGGTGCCTTACTGCTCTGATTTAGAAAATCACCATTCCAAAATGGTGAGGTATTCCTTACTTGTAGCCAAATCCTTTGAAGTCTGTATTAACTCAGGGTGGATAAAGAAAAATGCAAATAAAAGTGTTTGTTTGCAGCATATAGAATGGACAGTGATACTTTGCAGGTTTTTTGGAAGCTGTCTTTGACAGGGGAAAGAAAACCGCCCTGCACTTGGCCTACGTAACCCTAAAGTAAACCTGAAGAACCTGTGTATCTTTGTTGATGTAGAAGTTTCTTCCCTCTCTCTCCCTACAGCAGCATGCTGTCCTTCCTTAATATTAACACCTTGGGTTGCCTGTATTAATGGGGCTGTCCTTCCTGCCAGTTCTCTGTGTTTATAGCTAACATCCCTTTGGGAGTTCTGCTGGTGGTCCATGTGTATTTATTTTCCCTCAAACCCCTTCCTCTCTCTCTCCTTCTCTCTCTCCCTCTCCTTGTCCTTCTCCCTCTCCCCCTCTCTCTCCCCTCTTTCTCATCTCCCCTCTCGCTCTCTCTTTCCATTCCTTCTTCACCTTCTCCCTCTCCTAAAATACATTTATTTCTTACTTGAAGAGCAGGAGATAGTTGTGTGGCTTCTGTAACACAAATGAATATTATCTCACTTACTTTGTTAGACTAGGTGCTGTTCTGTATACTTAAACAGTGAACAGCTAAAATTCTCTCCCCTTCTTCCTTCCAACCCATTTTGGAAGCTCAGTATACACCTTTCAGCATTAAATGTCTTCATCCACTGAACTGTGAGTTCTTTGTCGCTTTTCAGATTGCCAAAATAATTGATGCAAACTCTCAAAGGTTGAAAGCGAGTGTGCCACTACTGACAGCTGCTTGATGCTGGACAGGTTATCAACTGCTTTCAAGTGAATACAGGGTTGGGGTGACTGACGTATCATTTTTTCCTCTAAACTCACTACAAAATAAACCACAGAGTTCTGCATGATACAGTGAAAAAAAAATTCCTCTGAATTTATTCTCACTTTTTAGAATTTATTGGCAGTTAACATTATTTGCTAAAGCTTCATTCTCTTAAATGCACTTAGATAGGTTGCATAATCAGACCCAACAATTCTGTTTCATGGAATCACATATTCCTACAGACATACTTAGCTAGATTTTACTTAATGTTTCTGAGTGAACTGCCATTTATACTGCAGTATAAAAAGAAGGGAGCTTTAAATATATTCAGCAGTTTAGAATCAACACTTAAGTATGCCTAGCAAATGGAATAAAGATTTCCAATCATTTACAGTTAAAATATTTTTTAAAAGGCTAAGAGAAAAGCAGCATTACGTATAAAAGGGAGCATTAAGTATGAACTCCATCTCCTGCAGGAGGAGAAAATCAGATTACAACTGATGAAATAGAGAATTCAGTATGTGTGTTTTTCAGGAGGTATTCACTTTTAAGAAATTGACGTAAGATGGCAAAAAAAAAAAGGTGAATGGATTTTCTGAGCAAAATCTTAAAATTAACATTCTAACCCCCAACATCAGCCATGCAGTGGTCAAAAAATCAGAAGTAAAATCAGGCACAAGATCCGTCAAAACCGTCCATAGAAGGCCGAATAATTCTACCTATAACATTATTTAGAGAATCTGCTCAGGTAACTGCAAGTCAAACGATATATAATCTATGTATACACGTATATACATATATAACATTATATAAGAAAATATTTAATCATTTTAAGGTCATTTCTTGAAAATGAATGTGTGTGGAAAACAGTACAGTAATTGACAATTTTGCTTTATTCACCGATGAACGAGCGTTATCCTATGCATAAATACTTACTAAGAATGCATGCCATGGCTATGTGGAAAATCTGCACCTTGGAGCTACAGTAATCAC
>JAUBNY010000972.1:199320-216625 GCA_032275445.1 Crypturellus soui | reverse complement strand
TCCTATGCATAAATACTTACTAAGAATGCATGCCATGGCTATGTGGAAAATCTGCACCTTGGAGCTACAGTAATCACATATGAGTGCAAAAAGCTGATGCTTTCATGAACTTGTATGCAGTCAGTGCTGAGAAGGGTTCATAGAAATAAAATGCACAGTTTTGCTCAGTAATCAGATGTGTGATTATGGAACTTTTGCATCCCAAATTATTCTGTTTTTCACAATATACTGGAAGAATATGAACAACACGGTTTTGTACTTGTGATGAAAAGTTGACCTACTGTGTGTTAAAGTCACGTATATGCAAAGAATTCAACTGTAACTTTTTATAATTAAAGATTATGTCTATGCATAAGATCCTGATTACTTACAGTATTTAGAAATCAATTAATTTATTAGTAGTCTCACTGTAATGATTTAACCTTTTCAACGGAAAACAAAATAAACTGCTGAATTGAGCTTTGTGAAAGAAACACGAGTTATTAATTTTACCCCCTTTTGCCACCAATTTAATTATATTTGATCACATAATACATTCAATAAATTGGAAATCGAGGTAAAGTTTATTTACCTGATGATTAATGAGGGTATATGCAGAAGAGTAAAGCTGTCTAACAACATAAAATATACCTAGGTACCTGTACTGTTTTTATTTTTTGTATGAATGGAATCATCAAAGGCTGTTTTTCACTTTCTGTGTTACAAAGACCAGTCATATTTCTCCAAGACACCTTGCCACATAGTCACTTCTAGGAGTGTATCAAACTGAGATTTAAAACTGCTGGGGTTTCCTACCTCCTCAGGTTTTGTTTATTCAAAGTTATGACACCAAGAAGCTTTCATAACAGACTTCACTGTGCCAGAAGTCAAAAAAACTTGCAGTTTCCCGGCTAAATAACTTAGTTTCATATACTCACTTATTTATATTCTGAAATAATCTCTTTAAGTATGTGCACAGTCTGATGTTTCCATCCTTGATATATTTACAATCAAATATTGTAATCTCATGAGATGACTCATATGGACCGAACATGATATCCCCATCCTTGTATTGACAGTACCTTTCAATTTCATGTCGTCAGGAAATGTCCAAGATAGACACACTCTTACATTTTAACTCAAGACTGCATTTAACACACTAAGCAGGAATGGTACCATTAGTAATATTGAAAGAAATTATGTACCTTCCGGTGAATAGGATATTTCCTCTCTTATTATTGCTGAATGCTATTCCTCTGTTTTTGTCAGACCCTTACCCATCATAAATTTCATTTATGAATTCCCACAATTTCCAACTTTACTAGGAGTTTTTTATAAGAGACGCCATCCAGTGCTTAACTGAAAATCCACACACTGGATAGCTATCACATTTCTGACACTTAGGAAAATCACTTTTCTCATAATCCCTAACTCTTGCTCATGCACATATATTACAACACAAAAGTATTGCAATGTAACTTACTCAGAATTTTCTCTGGGTAGGGTAGACAGAGTATACATGGAGTGAGGAATTAACATGATTTTAAGATAACTATAAAAAGAATGAAGGTGGCACTCAGTGAGCTTATTTGCATACATTTAAATCCTTGCATATCTACATTAGTACAGCAGATTGCGTAGTGATACAGTTCCATTCCCCGCGCAGTTCTAGGTATGAACTGCAGACTGGTTTTACATTATCCCTGCTAACACTGCTGATATAATTTGATCAATATTGAATCACAGATTTGAGGGCTGTCGTCTCACTTATTTTCATTGTTTGGACTGCATAGTGAGGGAATGGAAAACAACTTGGAAGTCCGTTTGATTCGAGCATAAGAGCTGTTCCATTCATGTCATTGGCTCTATAGTAGTAGTACTATGGTTGCCATGTGCTGTTACATTTTAATACATATGCTGAAGGGAACCAATTCATTACTATATGTGTTATATTACTACTATATTACTAAATATGTTAAGCTAACCATTTTCAAGATTTGCACTGAGAAATTTAAACATTTGTAGATGGGTAGATACATACTTCAGTGGTCTGCTTAAAGATAAGAACATACCTAAGTGCTTTGTGACACAGGATCTTCATGTGCCATAGATCCAAAAGGATTAATAGTATTTGTTCATATAATTAAAACCTTCTTATAATGCATGCTATATCTCTCTCTTGTCCTCTCCCATTTTGAAAAGTTAATATTTGAATTAAAATTTCAACATTGCCATTTAATGATTACAGAGCAGTTTATTTTCTATTAATACTTGTTCTGATTGGTGGCTGAATTTTGAATTTCCTTGGATTTTTATGAATGGAGCAACAAAACACATCTCAGAAAGATATCTAAGAATTTCAGTGGCTCAGTTCATGTAAGATATCAGAATTTTCATTCCTACAGTATAACATTCAGAATGGTGGAACATAAACAGTGCAATATAGTGGAAGAGTAGGGCTGTATCCTGTTATGCTGGATGCAGCATGTCCTTTATGTTCCCAGCTGATTGCAGTTGTGTATAAAACACACATTTAAATACAAATGGAAGTGATAAAGACTATCTCTTTATCTCTCTTAAAGGCTGTTAAAAAAAGGTATCTGTGTTCAGCAATTTTTTATACTATATGACTTTGTGCATGTGCCTGCTTCATTTTTTACAGCTTTATTTTTTTTTCTCTTTTAGTTTTTGTTATTTTTTTTTGCTTTTACTTTATTTTTACTTTCTTTAATTTTATTTTTACTTTATACCTAAATAGATATTTGCTAAAGTTTATTTGCATAAATACAAAGAAATATTCACATAGGGTATGACATTCTTATCTCTTTGAATTCTTTACTGAAATATAGTGTCACCTTTAGCTGATGTTGCTGTTACATTGTGAAACCAGTCACTTCAGAAAATGAGATTTTTTTGGCACTTTGCAAAGTGACTATTTCAGGCATTCACTTTGAGGACTGACTCAAATTTGTAGGCATTTTGTGAAATGGCTGGAATAACAAGCACTTTGTTACACAACTGGACTTCTCCACGCAGTCATTACATGAAATGCCTAAATATTTTGAATGTTTTATAAAATCATTCACACTAGTGAAATCTAGCATATTGTAAAATATAAGTTGCAGGATACACTGTTGCAATACTACTATAAATTAGAAAAAAATTAGTAAAATTAGAAATAGTTCCACTTATTAGAAATAATTGTCTCAGAAGGTTTTTGCAATCAGGAAATTAGTTAACAAATGTGAGTGTTACAGACAAAACTCTCTGTCCCTCATTCCTCAGCTCTTTTCAGGTCCACTAGGCTTAGGGTGCTGCCTGTTTTAGGGAACCTTTCTTCCTACCAGCCCTTTTAGTCTCTCTTGGTCATTTCTTTTTGCCTGTTTTTCAAAGGTTAAGGAAAGCTTTATTCTTTCTGGTGGGAACCTCATCAGTTTGAAAGATTCAGGCTTCTGTGATACATAGCATCCAAATCCTGGTCATGTCTAAAAACAGCTTCTCAAGAAGCCAGTGTCTTTGCAGCTAGAGAGTAATGAGAAACTTCATTTCCAGTGTTTCCAAGCAGGATCACTAAATACTCTAGATTACGCTGCCAGGGTTGCTCCGGAGGTAGACTTCTGGTAAGCTTGACTCCGACAAAAGAAGTCTCACCCTTTCTGCCCTGAGGACAGGGCAAGAATTTATGTCCCCCAGAAGTATCCAGCATAGTGAATTAGAGACCAGATCCATGTATTCTGGTTCCTATCCAAAGAGTCTGCTTGTAAAAACCCATCCTGGGAGATGTACATCTCATTTTTGCCATTGCAAACTGTGGTGGCTGGCCCATCACCACATCCTTTCCCCTCCTGCTGCTGTGGCACCAACTTCTCCCTCTGCATCACTGGCTGGACCTTGCTGTTCCATAGGGCTTTATTCTTTCGATGAAGGAGTTCCTGGAATGAAGATGAAACAATTGCCATTATCCCAGATGAGTAATATCATATCATTGATTTTTGTTTTATTGTGTAATGTTCAACGAAAGAAAAAAATGAAAATATTTCAGACTTTTGGAATGATAAATTAATTTTGATCTATACTGTTTGTTTATAGGTATTTATTTTGTCAGTCTTAGGTTATAAGATGAACTATATGAAATGTCTTTACAAAAATCTCTGGTCAAGGAGACTTAAAAAAATCTCTAATTCAGTATTTTACTCTGTTCCTGCAATTTCAAGCTATTTGGTAACTAATTCCACAGATCTTTACATTTAAAATAATAAGATCAGTTGCACCAACATCAGTACTTATTAGAAAAGTAAATTAATGAAAACAATTTATGAAGGTCTTGTGCAAGTCCTTTTGGAAAAGCATCAGAATTGTGTGACTGGTCATTTTATGTTACATACTTTGCAAGGATCTGAATTTTACAAAAGTTTCCTTATATAATTCAGCTAATTAATAATTCTCTTATCAAGAGAATTTAAAGAATGGCTTCTTAAGATAGCTTTATCTTCATACTACCTTTCTCCTGCAGCTCATTTGCAACTCAATTAAAAATTACATTTGAGGCTGTGCTACCAACAGGGTGCACTGTGGAAGAGAACTCACTGTCACTGGAGAGTAGAAGTTGAGATTTTTAGTTTTCTGGAAGTGAGACTCATGACATCCACTGCTACTATTTAAAAAACAAGTGTACATTTGTTAAGCCATTGATGTACTTAGTATTTTAGGGGAAGGCAATAAAATACTCTCAGCATGGGGTCTTTCCCTTTAAAATTAAAACTTGTTCATGGAATATGTTGCTGTTCTCATGGGAGAATTAAGGAAACTCTCCATTACTCAGATATATTCAGATACTTTGGGGGCATTTTGCCAAAAATATAGAAAGCATCACAAACTTATTTTATAAAATGTTCATCGTTATATAATAAATCATACAGATATTTATATGCCCTATATATTTTTTTCATGTTTTCATTGGTTTGCAGGATCTATACAATCACACTGATTGAAATTAAGTAAGTAAAAATGGGGTCACACATGATAGATGATGCCTTGTCTATTTTGTGAGGGTTAGTTTCAGAGAAGTTCACCAAGCAGGTGACATAAACCTGCCAATGCAGAATGGCCCTTGATCAATGCTAATATTCTAACAATACGTGGGTATTATTTAAGGGAGTGATAGATGGCCTAGGTGCAATTAAGCGGACAACTTTTGGCATTAGCTTTGGGTCAGTGTGAATAAGAGATTAATAACTAGAAGAGTACAGTGTAAATGTCTCCCTATGTAGCTGATGGGTTAAACATTTTAACTTTTACAATGAAATATGTTTGTTACCAATTATAGAAGAGAAGGGAATATTACATTTAGCAGTAAATTCCAGTCTTCTTACTTGGGGTTCCTAAACTGAGAGTCAAAATAGCAGTTAACTATAAAACACTGATGTGGTACTATCTTTTTGAGGCTTTCTAATGGATAACAATAATGGACGGGGACCACCTAATCTGAAATTGTTTGTCCATTTTAATACAGAGGGAAAATTATCCTCATCCAGGTTTTGGAAAAAAAGCTCTTTGCAAATATGTATAGCATACTTACCCATTGCAGCTTGAAAACAGAATTCATATTTTGGATTATTGATTTAAATTCTCTATTGTTTTTGCCTTAAGTCTCATATACCCTTTCACAGGCTGTTCAAGAGGTAACAATAAGAGGCTAGAATGAAAGGCATATTTTCTTTTGGATGTAGTTCTAGTTTAGATTTTCTTTGTGTTTTATCTGTCAAATTTCTTTGAGTAATTGCAGTTTTAATGAAGTGAAATCCTCTAAGGTTTTAGCTGACTTGCACTATAATTCATTAAAAACACTACTGCAACTGCATGCACTATAGAGAAAAAAATTGAATTACGTTAATATTGCACCCAACCTGCTCACAAGCCATCAAAAGCTTCATATTGGATCTGTCTTCCCAGCATCTGTCACTTGCCTAAGGCATACAAGCAAGGCCTGAAAGTTTTGAGACAGATGCTGACAGTCCTGAACTGATTGACAGTGCCAGGGTTCCTTTGAGGAATTTGTCTTCTCATTTAGACTTAAAGTCGAAAGGCTTTTAATTGAAATATCATAGCTGATTGATAGAATCTTCAATACGAAGAAGGATGCAGTATACTCACTAGCCAGGTCAAAAGACATTGAAAGTTTTGGGGAGTTGGTATATTTATGCTGCGGTAAGTTCTCCTAAAATTCACAGATTGTAATTTTATATGACACATGAAATATCCTTTTGATGCATTAGTATAGAACTGTGTACAGTGATGTCCCATAACTCAAAGAAGAGTTCAATGTCTTGAATTACTGCAAAAAGGCAAGCAAAGTTGCTCCAGTTGCCTGGAGAAAGTGCTACCATCGACAGCAAGAGAGTCATCAGAACTGTATTTCATTCAAAAATCATCGAGTATCAGTTTGGCAAATAAATACCTTAGGCACAGGGGGCTGGTACAGGGCCTGGTATAACTTTTCCTCTGGGTGTTTATTCTACAAAGATTGCTTTCACTTGTAAGAGAATGCAAGTCCTGCTAGTGGGTCACTTTGAATTGAGCTTCTTTCATCTGTTCATTTTCCAGGTTGCAATACGTAGACATGTAGCTTGGAAGTACCTTCTTTGTGGCTTATTAACAGCATTATTTTGGTCTCCACTAGAAAGGTACTTATCCATCACTTTTTGTTGCCTCCCTACTATTTCCTGAAACAACTCCGCTATTGAACTAAATCAGCTTATAAGTACCGTAAGCATTTTAATAACTGAATGTTGCTAAGTGGCAAATGTTTTAAAAAACAGGGCAATTCTCACTTCTGTATCATTTTTTCCCAACCACAGTGATGCAAAGAAAGTCAAAGTGTACAAAGTGCCACTGGGAAAATGTTCATTTATTTCTTTCCCCTAGGAATTATGAGTTGAATTATCACTCAGATTTCAGATCCTGATTCTGACCTAAATCCTTTTGTATTAGCAGTTATTAAATAAAACATGAAACTTAAATATTTTTTCCCTGCTTCGGCTTCTAGCTCACAGTATAGGCTATATTTAATTTTTACTCCAGATTTAGAGCTATAGTAATGTCTCTGGAAGATTTCTTCATCCTTGTCGCTACTCTAAGGCAATTTCACACTTTCCTGAGTCTCTAAGAGATGTAATACTTGGAAGTGTTAATTGACCAAATCATCAGTAAGAGGGAGAGAAAAGTGGGAACATGAAATAAAATTCTGCTCATGACTTTGACTTGGAAATGTGGGAATGGTCATTATACAACAGATACTCAGACAGAACAAAACTTAAGCTTCTTTTGACTATTCTATTTGACTAAGATCTCAAATGGAGGGATTACATTGAGCAATAAATACAGTAAAGTATTGTTGAAGACAATGTTGAAGACACCTCCATGTGGGAGAATCAGAAATTAATATTAGAAGCAGGCCAGGCACTCTTACTTTAATCTGAAGACAAAGTAAATTTTTCTTCTCTCTTCCCAGCACTTGGTTAAGGAAAGAAAGGCATGACTGTGAATACCAAATGGAAGGATTTTTTCAGGTGCCAGGTGACTTTGACTATAAAAAATGCAGGCGCCTTTCTGGATTTGCCAGACATTGAAGGATTACATCTTCCTAAAGCTAAAGGAAGTGAAAAGGCTCAGCGTTAAGCAGTTACATTTACTAACTCCCAGGAGAAAGATCTCACAGATAAATAAATAAATAAGTAAATAAATTAATTAATTAATATGTAGGTAAAACAATGAAAAGGAGAATTAACTATATGAGATATGAAACAGACAGCAAAAATAAACATTAAAATTCTTGTGTTATTTGGTGGTAGTCCAGAAATGTTCTGGAATACTTTTTGTACTTTACTAAAATAGATGAAAATCATCACCTCTGGTTTGGGATTATAATTGCTTCAGATCATTCTCTAGTGAATTTTTTTGGTGGCAAAACTCACTAAAGAGACAGAAAAATTCGCCTATTCTATTAGTGGAGTGGAACTGCCAAAATTGCTGGCAGTTTTCTCCAGATCACAACTCTCAGTGCGGTTTTCATTGTTCAAGGGACTGGAGGGAATACATACCTTAATTACGACTTACTCTTTTCCCAATGCCAAAAAATCGCCTGCCTCTCTGCAGATACATATCTTTTTCAGTGAAATCTGTATGGCTGTCAGGGGACAAGGGAATGGAGAAACAAAAGTGACACTTTCCTTAAATACACAACTTGGGGCTATTCCACAAATCTGACAGGTCTCTTTCTCATCATAACTGCAAAATAAGAAGAATGGCTATTTTTACTCTGTTGAAAAGCAAATGTAAATCCCAGTTCTTGTCCTTTCTGCAGCAATCTTTTCCTCCTTCCACACTTGGTGAAGATAATAAAAATAAAGAGTCTAGCAGTAATGTTAAGCTCTCTCCTAGCAGCAAGGTTGGAAGTGAGATTTATTCTTCAATTTACTTCTAGTATCAGACCTTTGGGTGTGTGAAGATGGGGAGAAGAAAACAACCAGCCAAAATAACTCCCAAATTCTTCTCACTAAAAATGTATTTGAAAATTTCAGACCCAATCTTGTTAAACTGCTAGGTCCAACATAGGGCATCCTGCTAATATCTGGGTATGGAACACAATCTGTGGTCTTACTAAAAAGGGATTTGCAATTTTTTTTCCTTTTTTTTTTTCTTCATAAATACTTAAAAACTTAAAAAAGTCTTAAAAACTAACAAAATTATTTCCCATAACTTTAAAAGATGCTTAATGCCACCTCATCTTATAATAACGAACCATGTTCATTTTCTAGTGGAGACTACATGGTAATTTTGACTTTTAACTGTATTTTTAACTTTGGTTCCAGCTACTTGAGTTGCATTGTAATGTCCTTGACTGGACTGATGAGAAAACTAAAAGCAAGTCTTAGCTCAAGCAACTGTTTTTAAGGGCAAAATAGGTAAGGAAGTTGATAAAAAACTACAGATGTTGACAAAGAAATAAAAGCTACAGCCTGGATATATGTCAGCCTAGCTGAGATTCAGTCTAGAGGAACGCAGAGGAGTCAAAATCAAGTACCGTATATGAAGATAGACTTGGAATGTTAAGGTTTGTGGTTTAGTTAGGAGTATAGGAGCAGACCTGAGCTTAATAACAGTTATGTACTTTATGCTTTTTTACTGGAAAATTATACCTGCAAAAAAATACATTGAACACTCCTGATCTATTAACATCATTGTCACATATATGTATCTACAGTGCACAAGGTGAAATAGAGTAAGAAAACAGAAGGAAAAAAAAGAGCATACATATGGAAAAGAAACAATGTCACAGTGAACTGAATGAAGAACAGGAAAAATAATACAGGAATACATACCTAAGTTGTATCAGATTTTTTTTATTTCCAGCCCTTAAACTATATGAAACTCATTTCATATTTATGCATAATTAATTGGAGATAGGAAAATAATGCTACTTTAGAGTATATAAAAAGTGTGGACCTTTAAAGTGTAAAGGTGAATCATTTTTTCAGTCAAGCTCATTTACATGGATAGCTTACTTTAAAATACACTAAAGAAAGAAGGTCCATTATTGTACATATACCTGATGTATTCAACATGTTTTTTTTTTTAATCTTCTCTATTTTTTTATCGCAAGTCTACTGTGCTTCCCATTGCATCATGAACACATGCTTTTTTTTTTTTAATTTGAGTTAGAAATCCTTGTGGAGCATAGTATGCTCCAAAGCTGTATGCTTCTTTTCTGGAAATTCCTAGAAGAAGCATGGTTTTAATACAGATTCGGGTTCTTTCCACTCCGTATGGTAGAAACAATAAATATAAACTATGAATAAATGAATAAATAAATAAAAAAATGCAGTGGGTGAGAAAAGCAAATAGTAACAAAAAAAGAAAAAGAAAAGAGGCAAGAGAAGAAAAGAGAGAAAATAAAAAATAAGGTGATATTTTTAAAGAAAAAAATCATTGAGGAGATTATTTAAAAGGCAGCCTGATTGCTGATTGTTCTTTCTTTGATTTTTGCTTGCTTATATTCTCTTCCTTCCCCATTTTACTTGCTTTTGGGAACTGTACCTTCTGTTGCTCCTAACATTGGACGTCATTGTGTCTGCTGGGGTCAAAATACTTGGCTCATTCTGCCCTCCAGGGGTTCTGGCTAATAAATAAAATGCATCTGTCCTTTGCTAGCCTTTTAGAAAGTCCAGCTGAAGCTTAACTATAATCAAGCAAAGAAAATCGCATATAGCTAATTATTCTGCTTTTATTGGCTTTACTGGCTGGAGATTAGCAAGAAGAAAACATCTCTGAGTTGGTTTAATATAATTACTTGATGAAACTGTGTTTGTGAGTCTAAAGATTAGAAGATTAACACAAATAATTTTACTCTCATAATTAGTTCTGCGTTACCGTCTGTCTCTGATACAAATAAGAACTGTAGTGGTTTTGCTTCATATCCTTGATCAGTTTAATGTGAATGTTGATAGCTTTTTTGAATAGGATGGCTATCAGATTCAAATGTACCTATCATCTTGCATAATTATCAATGCTTTTAGCATCTCTTTAATTTGTAGTCTATGTCCTCTATTATGTCAACATGTCATCTCTGTCTTTCAGATAAGAGCAACACAGGGTTACCTAACAAGATACAAAAGGATTTTTTGAAATATAAATTCAGTGCATGAAAATTCAACCCTGCAAAGGTAGATTATATATTAACAGTGCACCAATGAATAATTCATAATTGTCTTTGACAGCCCTATGAAAGCAAGTATTTAAAACAGCAGTCAAGAATATGTCTATGTTTCTGGATAGAATAAAAGAAGAATCAAAACAGACAACACATTTTAATGTTAGCTTTGGCTCATTGCATTTTAGGATTTGTAAAAGTGCTCAAAGCCTCTCATGCCCTAGGCCTAATACTTCTGCTCTGATCTGTGGAAATTGCTTATAGTTGCTATGCCCCAGACCTTAATAACGTTATGACACCAAATGGAAGAAATAAAAGAAAACTCTGCAATCAAGCAGAAGACTGTACATGAGTGACAGAATAAGATATAGAAAAATGATAGAAGGCATTTTCTAGAAGATTTGGGCAGGCTGAAAATGAAATAATTGTTCTTAAGAATTGTTTTAGGATAAGGACAGAGGATATGTCATATGAGAGACAGAAACCCAAAACTGATTAGGACTGGAAAAACTGTCACTATGAAAATTTTAATGTTTATTCTAATTACATACAAAAAGTCTTATGCTAAATAATTAGGGGAATATTAATAGGAGGTTCTAGAATCTGATTCATGCTGAGTTAGTGTAGCTACTGAAAAAAAAGTTATAAATGTATATTTCCTAGTTTATTAAGTGCTCTCTGCTAGATACCCAAAGCATTTCTCTTATCTTCCCTACCGCTATCAATTTGTTCAGACACATCAGTGTAATTTATTAGCTAGAATCTTGTCTGGGATCTCAGAGTGAAAAGAAAGTCTTTATATTTTGCAAGATAAGATTAATATGAGGTAAATAATTCAAAGAATTACAGAATGCCTGGGATTGGAAAGTGCCTCTGGAGATCATCTAGTCCAACTTCTGCTCAAGTAGGATCAGCGAGAGCAAGTTGCCGATGTCCAGTTTGGCTTTGATTATCTCTAAGGGTGGAGACCACAAAACCACTCTGGACTACCTGCGTCAGTGTTTGACCACCCTCACAGTGAAAAAGCTTTTTTTCTTACATTCAAGTGGAATTTCTTCTATCTCAATTTGTGTCCATTGCCTGTTGTCCAGTCCCTGGTCATCATCACTGAGAAGAGTCTGGCTCCATCGTCTTCACTCCTCACATAACACATTTATACACCTTGGTATACCCCTGAGCCTTCTATTCTGCAGGATGAGCAACCCTAACTCTCTCAGTTTCTCCTCGTATGTCTGATGCTCCAAAGACCTTCATCATTTTTACTGGACTTGTTCCAGTATCTCCATATCTTTTTTTGTACTGGGGTGCCTGGACCTGGATCCAGCACTCCAGATGTGTCTCATGGAGTGGAGTAGAGAGGAAGGATCACATGCCTTGACGTGCTGTCAACACTCTGCCCAGTGCGGGCCAGGATACTGATGTTGTTCTCTGCCACAAGGGCACATTGCTTTCTCCTGTTCTTCTTGGTGTCTTGCCCTTCTTAAAGGCAGCAGTGACATCTGTTATCTTCTAATCCACAAGAATCTCCCCTGATCACTAAAGCCTTTCAAAAAGTGCGAGTGGCCTCACAGTGACATGGACCAGCTCCCTCAGCGCTCATCAATGCATCTGGACCCATGGACTTGTGCATGTCCTGTAACTTTAAGTTTTCTTCAACCTGATCGTCCTTCACAAAGGTAAGTCTTCCGCACTCCCGACTTTTCCTTGGGTCTCAGAAATGTGGCACTGCTGGAGACAAGTCTTACAAATAAAGACCAAGGCAAAGAAGGCGGTGAATACCTTGGCCTTTTCTGTATCTTTTGTCACTAGGTCCCTGTCTGGTTTAGCATTTTCTTGAATCTTTCTTTTGCTGTTGTAGAAACCTTTATTATTGATCTTCTTTCTCCTCACCACATTCAGTGGGCTTTAGCTTTCCTAATCATGTATCTGCAAGCTTGAACAGCATCTCCTTCTGCATACTCTGTCCTTACCTTCAACTCTTTGTACTTTCATTTTATATCTGAGCTTTTGACAGGAACACAGCTGAACTTGTTCATCCATTCCAGCATCCTGCCACTCTTGCTGGACTTTCTGTTCATTAGGATAAAGCATTTTCAGAAACTGACCCATTAGAGTTAATTTTATAGTTCAACATACCTACTTCTTGTTTGAATCTATTTCTTCAGGCATTCAGACTTAACAAAGTTTACTTGTGACCTTAATTTGACTACTGCCATTGTTCCATCCCTAATTAGCTAAATAAAATTGTTATACTTTGGCTTGACATTATGTCCTCTTAAGCGTATATTTGCTTGCACATCTATTTTAATAAGATCAATGAAGGGTATGTAGAGTTGGGCTGTTCTAACAAGTAATAACATGGTACAAGAACTCTGAGAACACGACTCAGCAAAGACTGATGACCAAAGAAGTAATATCTAAACCACTCTAATCATTTTTCAAATGAATATTTAAATACTTTATGACTATATCCCTATCCCTGGCTGTGAGAGTCCAGGGTATCTTCCCTGATTCACTGAAATTTAGCAATTTTGGCTACTGGAGAGCTGAAGTGTAAGTAATCTGAGAGATGACAAGGTACCTTGGCATCTATTCTTTTTCTTACATTAGACAGAATCACCCTTGTGTCTGAATAGCAGTGGTGATGGCACTCACCACAGGAACTCACCAAAAGATCACTGTGGTCATAAACAATTCTTCATTATGACATCCAGATTTTCTAAAAGGTGTGGATGAGAAAAATGTAATATGTAAAGTTGTGTTGGTCAAGCTAATTTTAACAAGGTCTGTTTCTTCATGCTAAATTTTTGTGTTCTCCTGTTCAACAAACTGCTATTCTTGAAAGTGAGATTAAGAAGTATAATGATGAACTCTTGGTCATCATGTAGCCCACTGCATATTTAACACCAATGCTTGCACACCTGTATACGCTACTCGAAAGCTTGCCACATTGGATGCTAATCACAAAACATTACCAATGGGATTTTCAAGAAGATGTAGCATTCTCAGAAGTCATGTACTATCAAAATCAATGGACAACTTCAAATTAGACCAGTACAGAATACTTCTGGACATCTTTGCCCATATGATATGAAGCAGCTGCTCAAGATATGTATCTACACTTTTTGCTAAGATATCAAAAAAAATAAGCATCTTAGTCACTGCCTAAATGAATTATCAATGCTGAGAATATTTGTATTCTGAGAGCAGATAAATGGAGAAAAAATCCAGGTAACAAATGACCTTCATTCACAAGCATCTCACTGCTCCTTTCATGAGCTAGTAAAATACCTAAACAGCTTCAAATCAAGTTAGCACACTAATCTGGCATAAAGCCTGGTTTCTGGACCCTGACATTTCTCTGCATAGCTTACTGCAGACTTAATCGTGCAAAATTTTTATGAATACAGTTTTGTGTGTTGAATATAGAAACACAGTTTCAGTAAAAAATACTGAACATTTTAATCATAAATGAGCTATAACAAGCCATTTGAATAGCTGCATTGAATGGCTCCCTGAGCCATTTTCTGAAACTGAATTGATGGGTGACATTAAGTTTACATCATAATAATATAACAGCTAAAGTATTTTTGAAACATAACTGCAAATAAAGAGAATAAATAATGGCTTATAAATATAAATATGTTAACAAGCAATTCTGGTGATATGTAATATAAACACACTTAAAAGCAGTTAGTAATCAGATGTTTGAATTTAACAACGTTACAGTCTAATAATGTTTCATTGCTATATTCCTAAAATTCTCTATCTAAATAATACTAGCAACTATGATCACTTCAGTACTATCAAATCATATTTGCAAGTGATTGCAAGAAAAAAAGCTGCGTAAAATACCTGCATCTATGTTAAGTGGAAGTTACCATGTGAGAAGGATTATTTTTCTGTATATATAACATGTTGGTCTCTATGTATGATGTGTTGACTTCAGCTTGGTAACTCCATGATAGTTTTCAGACAGGGGATTTTATTTATTTATTTTTTAGAATTAATAATTTTAAAGTTAATGATATAACATCAGAAACTTCAAAGAAAAATGTCAAAGGAAAAGCGTTTTTATAATTAGATATTTGCTGAAAACCTCTTCGATCTTTGAAACTACTCAACCAATAAAAATGAGCAAAAAGGCAATGTATATATTTTTTTCTGAGGTCTGTGGAGTCTTTTTATTGAGATAATGACACTAGATAAATAAGGCTTTTTATAAGATTTTTTTCAAGCATCTTGTGAAGAAGATTTCATGCTACTTGGAAAAGCACTCCTGCATTTCCTTGTTCTGTGAGAAGAATTTCCTTTGAAAAGGAAATTGAAAAGGAAATTTGAAAAGGATTTAGGACAGATGTCCTGTTTTCTGTATGGCTGTGCCAGGGGAGAAGGTGCAGGCAGTCTGCCTGGCCTGACATCCTGACATCCCTGACTTTTAAAAAAGTAGATCCTTGTCACCCAACTCCCTTTGTGTAAAGAGGAAGATGGGATTGTCAGCCGGGCAGTCACTGGAAATGGGCCAGGAGCAAGTCTGGAAGGAGTTCCCTCTTCCGCCATCACCGTGCCGTCCAGAAAAGAGCACTTGTCTGCAGTCCAATTCAGCCTTGAAGAAGAGCGATAGAGGGCTGGCTTCGGGTTTCAGGCACTCTTGCCTGGAAAAATTAGTGTGTAGTCACTTCCTTCCTTCCCTGATTTGCACCCAACATTGAGACTTAGGAGAAGAAAGGGCCATTCAAGAGTAGGAGAGAGAGGCATTGTATAAATGAGTGCAACAACATTGTACCAGTGGTGCCAACTAGTATAACATACATGATGGTCAGATAGTTTTCATTTAGGCCTATTTCTTTCTCTCTACTTCCTTCTGCTCTCTCGCTCTCTTTCTGAGATTGCTAGAGCAGAGACAGGGTGTTGAAGTCTGAGATGCCTCTTACAGGAACCTCTAGAATTCTTATGAAAAGAGAATTGCTCTGTGCCCTGGAAATTTCTGAAATTGTATAACAAATGTCTGAAACTGCCTACCCTTATTAGGAGATGCCTTTCAATTGAGTTCAGAGTCCCCATTGAGTTGCTTTTGAAAAACAAGATCCTGTGCATGACCATATAATTTTTGTGCAGAATTCTTTCACTGCAGAGTCCTTTTATGTCACTAACATCCTATAAATACACAGTCTAGCCAGCACTGCTAAACGTATTATATGAGAGAGCTTAGGAAGGTGTAGAGGAAGTATATTAAAAGAAAGAAGGTAAAATCACCTATACCCCTTAGATTCATTTCAATAAATGAGAGACCTTGTGGGGGATCAGTTATTGCTATTTCTTGTCAACATCAGAATTCTTAAGTAATGACAAAATGTGCTTGGAGAGGTGAAGCACAAGTGTGAATGCAATTTGTATGGCTTTTCTGATTCAGGAGTCAAGAGCAGCTACAACCGGACAGGATCATTCTAACTGCTACTGCTTTTGCCAAGCTGATACCAGCAATATGATGGAAAACACAGGCAAAGACTAATTTCTGGCAAGTGCTGTGCTATATTGATGTAAGTATTGTGTAGATTAAACAGTTAGTATGAAAAAACTTTTAACTGTGTATATGTATTCAAAGACATTAGAAACCAATGGAAAGGAAGTTACTAACTTCAGAGTTCCTGGAGGAGAGAGAGCATCTGCATAAGTTCTCAAGTCCCACTTACTTTTACCAAAGACTGGGAAGTGCTTCAGAAGATTTTGTATAGTTCATAAAGCTTCCTTTTCTTCTCTTGCTTTCAATTGCACCCTGGCTTTAGAAGCTTAATCTAACTTAAAAATAATATTTTCTAATTTCATTGCATTTTAACTATCTATTTGATGTATTAGCAGCACTGATTTTCTCTCTTATCCCCTTTTGTCTTTCTTTTCAGATGAATGCCTAAATTTAAATATTTTTTCACCCAAGGTGACCACAATAGCTAAACAGTATAGTCTGCTATATCTCATGTCAGATAACATGACTTTTATGTGGCTGACTATGATTTAGAATCCTAGAATGGGAGATTTTTTTCTTTTGTGAAGGGACCTTAGGAGGTCCCCAGGAACACCTTCTGGTCAAAGCATGGCCAGACCTTGCCCAGTCAAAAAGTACTTTGTCCAGGTGCTTTTGTGGCACCTTATCCAGTGCTTCACTGGCCTCATAGAAAAATTTTCCCCCATGTCTTTTCTTAATATATATTATTATTTGCCCTTTCTAACAAAGGAATCTTTGTGTGCCAAGATATTGTCAGATCACTGAAGCCAAGTCATAGATTAATCAGTCTTTGTGCTGTGATTTGCAATTATAAAATAATGTCTGGTTTTGGGTGTGAGCTTTTGTTCTCCTCAAATTTCTGTCCCATCCATTCTCTGTTGCCTTATTTTTAGAACAGTAAACTCTCTTGACGTGCTGGGGTTCTTCTGTTTGCATGCTCAGACATGATGGAGAATAAACCTGTGATACATAGCTGGGTTCATTGTGGATCAATGTGGATCAAATATTCTGCAGATTTATTTCAATATATTAGTATAGGAACCAACATTTAGAATCCAAATAAGAGGTTTCATAAATCTAATTCATGACAATATCTAGTAGATTAAGATATCTGA
>JAUBNY010000972.1:123609-142326 GCA_032275445.1 Crypturellus soui | reverse complement strand
TTAGCATCCTGCTGTCAAGTGTTACTTCAAGATTAGTTACCTATACCTACTTCTTTAGTTTATTTAGTAGATTGGTTTATTTAGAAATTGGTTTATTTAGGGGATTTAGTATATTAGTAGAATTTAGATATTTAGCAGATTTCTTTATTCATAGAGGCGGGGGGAGTGTTGCAGTGTGTTTCAGTAAGGGTCAGGCGACCGGAAGATATCGTGATGTACGGGAAGATAGAGTCCCTCCTCTAATGATATAAGCAGACGGAAGTGACGTCGTAAATTCTGGCTATATAAGCCCGTGTTATCTATCAATAAATGGGCATTTGCTGTCCACCTTCATTGGTGTCTGAGTGCAGATGGTCTGAGCGACCCTGGGTCGGTCGCTGAGCCGTTCCTGAACTAGGCCGTCACGCCAATCTAAGGCAACAATGGCTTAAGCAATGGAAGAGAATTGAGAATTAATTGTGCAGCTTTTGGTAATTCATTTCAGGTGGGAGGGTCAGTTTCATGAAAAAAAGAAAGCTATGCAAGATTTAAGGCAGGCAAGCTAGTGCAGAAAGTCTTATATATATATATATACACCTTGAACTGTGGTTTTACAAGCTAGGTCATGTCAAGGAGCCTCGACTTGTGTATTGAAACAGAATTATGTCCATGCTAATATGCCACCTGAGAGGCAGCTCTTAATAGTATGAGCACAGCTGAGTTCTGCCACATCCTAATGAGCACTGCTTCAAAGCTAGCTTGAAGTACACACTGCATCATATTTATCCTCCAGCCTTGAATAGCTAAATCTGTTAAAAACCTGATCCTGTGTGTGCCTTTCTAAGCATCGCTTAATGACAGTGTATGCTTAACTGGTTACCTGGTGGAACATAAATCATCTGTCACAAAGTTTGCAGTCTTCACAGAGAACAAGACAGTTAGATGCTATTAAGCTTTTCCAAATATTCCTCTTCTTCAGGGATTACCTCTTTGTTCATACTATATTGCAGTGAAAATGATCAGGTACTACCAGGCTGGAGGTTCCTCAGCAAAAAAGAGAGAGAACAGATGACAAGTTTTGAGAGACTCCCATACTTTGGGACCTCTTTAGCTTTTCAAGCAAATGACTTTTAAAGATTTATTACTACAAAGCCTTCTTTTCCTTTTTATGTTCCTCTACCAACAAAGAATGAGTAGAGTGAGTGTTGAAGTATTTTGGCATTTTCTATGCTGTGCTCTGTGTCCTTCAGAACAAAGCATAGTATGGGTGAAGACTTAGGGATGTTAAAAAGTAAGCATTCAGTGAATAAAGCTTGATAATTATTGAAGTTTTAATATAGGTATAAACTAGTATATCAGAATTTTTAAAGAGAGTTGCAGCTTATCAAGTGAATTACAAACTTAATGCATCTGTATCCTGAAAATTGAAATTTATATTAACAGTGAACTGTTGTTATTATTCAGGAGAAATTTGTATGTTGGAAAAAAGAAATGCACTGCCCTTTGATAACCAACACCTTAGATGATTGTTTCATTCTGCCACTTTTGTTGTGTTAATGGTGGTGGCTGGGCAATAAGGAAGGGAGCTCTCATTGCCTTATCAGGGCTGGTGCTCTCTGGTGGGAAGGTGATGCTCTGCTTATGTCTGCCATTGCAGCACGCGTTCCACCAGCAGGAGCGTCTGCAGTGCAAGAAGGGTAGGCAGAGAAATAGCAGCACACACTGTACTTACACAGTCTTATTCTGTGGAGCCAAATACATCAATTTTAAAAGTTACTTGCTTTATATGAATTCTATTGAAGTCTATTTTTAAATCCATTGGGATAGAGCAGCCAACTTCAAAGAAATTATGAGGGTTGCTTCAACAGTCTGGCCGGTTTGGATCCTGTCATGCCTCTGCTGTAAGTCTGTAACATGTAAGCTAAAATTAGTTTAACAATACACAGTAAAAGACAAAACTTTAAGTTGTTTATTAAAAGGTAACTCCTGAAGTAAAGTCCCTGAGTCATCATTTTTTTTGCCTGACTTCATGAGCTACTCTAAGTTCATTTCCATTAAAACAGGTCTACAGTAAAAATTATAACCATAATCAAGTGCAGATTTCTTGACAGTCTTAACACATAACAACCCATTTATCTGAAAGTTTCAGCTGATGCATTATCCAACAGAAAAAGTTTGAGATATTTCTGAGGGATACATAGGAAAAGTGCAGTGTTTTGTTTCCCAAACTACTGCTCTGGCAGGTTTCACAGTTTTAAAGATAAAGAAGCAGATCGTATTTCAAGTCATGCAGAAGCCAAACTGACAAGCAAGATGGACAATGTGTCAGCTGAGAATAACAGCCACACCATTAGATTTCTAGGCTGGATTCATATTTCTGAGGTTTTGAAAGACACTCACTGTGAAATAGAATACATTAAAAAAATAACTCTCTAGAAAAAAAGAGCCAAATTTTGATTCGAAAAACTCAGAATGATGTATCACTGCTACATATCTAAAATTTTTCTTAGACTTCCCAAGAAAGAAGCCACCTAGGGCTCCTTAGGAAAAAAAAAAAAGAGTGTAAGAGAGAAGTGACAAGTTTTATGTCTTCCAGACTGCTATTTTTCCCATTTCAGGCTTTGCTCAGCCTCTACTAGAACTCTGTTGGTGAATGATTTGCAACCAGGTGCTCAAAAATATGCAGAATTCTAGCAGAAGTTCGTGGCAAGCATTTTTTAAGGTATTAACTGAATCATTCTTTCCCCAAACTTATGAAAAACATGTGTTTTTTTATCAAACTTAATAATTATAACAGCTAAAGCATGCTTAAGCAATATGTTGTTTTAGAGGCCAGAGAACTCCTGTTGATGAACACAAAAGAGACTTTATAAAAAATGGTGGGTGGTGTACTGTGGCAACAGAGGGAGTTACGCTCTACTCCAACAGCGATCTGATCTGAACTGCCTTGAATTTGTCAAGGCACATTGCTTTTACTCTACAAAGAATAGGAGTAATGAACAAAATTGTTTTACCAAGTAAGATTTTTTTCCTCATAAACTCGGATTCTCTGGAGAACTATTGATTTCCCATAACCTCTGCTTCATGCTTTCTGAAAAATAGAAGAAGATCACTATAAAAATTAGCAATATTTGCTGCAGGCTGTGCAAGAGCTCTACCTTTCTATCATGTATCTTCCCCCTCTGATATATTCCCGTTGTACAGAAAGCTCTGCAGTGAAACAAAACAGCCAGTGTTTAGGTGACTTTTCTTCTAGAATATTTTTAACTACTGTCTTGAGGGGAAAAGGGCATATTGTGGATTGCATAAGTACTGTCAACACAGTTTTATGGACTTTTTTGATGACATGCTGTGTATAGTCTGGCATCAAGAACACAAAATGCCGCAAATCCAGTTGAGATGGAAAGCTTCCAAAGCAGAAAGAGAGCTAAAGCTAAGTTGTCACCCTTAGCTCCACTCTCTTCATATTCATGACTTATGAGACAGTCTCTCTTGCGAACCTAGGAGTGAATGAAATATTAATAACATTTTTACTATTGGGATTTGAAGGAAAAATTATGATTTTGGCCTTTATGGAGGTGTGCATCCCCAATTTGAAAAAGTGAGATTTGGATGGAAATATGTGGGGCTAATTAATGCAACTCTTGCAACCCACGGAGTTCTTGTGGCTTGTTTCAGCCTGCTTAGAAACTTACATATAGCTAACTCTGGCATCAGACAAACCTACGTTGAAATGTTTTCTATTGTCAAAGCAAAACAGAGCTTTTCATTTTGGTTTGGTCCAAAGCTGTGTGTGCTGGCACTCCCATTGTGCAGCATGGGGAGGTTGCTTCAAATACTTTTGTGCCGAAGGCGTTTGCTGAAGGTATTTTAGTTACACTTATGTGACGGTCATGGCCATGTCACTGGTCAGCTGAGGAGGGCTGTGTTGCTGCTTTAAAACTTTAGTATGTCATCTATTTTGCATCTTAAATATGTAAGCAGTTTCACGTGAATTTAACAAATATTTTGTTGTATTATTATGAGCAAATGGAGAAATGAAGATTTCAATTTCTGATTATATTTCTCTACCATGGAATAAAATGGAATAAATTGCAGTGGAGGAACCTGTTTTTGTGGAGGTCTTCTGGTTTGCATTTGTTAGAGAAAAAATGATACTAGGAAGGGAAGGGACAAAGATTAGGGAAAAGAAAAAGATAGCCTAGATAAAAGAACATAAGAATGATAGAAGTTAGAGGCACAGAACTTCCTCTGACTCTCACATTTGAGTTTCCCTTGGCTACTATCTTTCATTTCCAGTTCTTAATTTTAACATCTCATTTTTGCAGGATAATAGAGGGACTGTCCTGGTCCACATAACTAGGAGATACTCATTAAAGTGAAATCTGCTTTTTATTTTGAATCTGTTCAATTAGTTCTGTACAACAAAGCAAAAAGAATTGTTCACACACACATACTGTAACACTTCTCAGATTTGCTTTAATGGCATTTTTTATTTTCCTTTTTTTTTCTCTCAATGAAAACTTGTGCAGTTTAGAAGTATTCGGCTTCCAAAAGAATACTTGAAAAAAATAACTTTAAAAAGCAAACAGCATTTATGAAAAGCTTGGCTAAATAAAAGGTGGATGGAACTCGCCCTCAAATTAGCAGAAGTTCTCAGATGTAACAAACAAGATAAAACACCTTTCTGCAGCATTTGTAAAAAACATTTTGGAATTTTGGAATTCTGATCCCTGCTATGTCCCTTTATCAGTTTTTGTGAGTTTGCAAGACTTGGCAACTTGACTTGTTATTTTTCTTCTTTTTTGTTACTTTTTCATATTCCAAGTTCAGGATTTTTTTCTTTTATTTGGCATTTACATCCTTCCACTGTTAAAGCCTCAATGTATAGACAACCTAGCACGATAAAGGCCAGAGGAAAAAGTGCACTTAAAAGATAATCATGCCATAAGCTTAAACATAAGCTCTACTACAAACTTTTTTTTTTCTCTGTAGCTTCTGACTCACATTTCTTCTGGGAGTTTCATCAATAAGAGTTTGGAAATGCTGACTGAGAGGAAGTAGTTTTGATGCTAAAATACTGTGTGCCTGAAGAAGATGAACATATGGATTTTATCAGAACTTGTGCTATTACTTGTTTAGTCTTCACAGAGCTTTCTGGACAGCAGTGAAGCAGATGTCAAAATTAAATCTGCTGAGTTTGGATTTTTCCTTCACTATCTGTAGAAATTTAATTAAATAGGACAATACATGGAAAATGCTATTCTTAAAACTAAAACAAAAAACACACCTCTTTCCACTTTCTTTCTGGTTTGCAGTTTCTCTTTCATTCCACAAAATCCTTTACCATTGTGATCAATATAGGGTCAAACTGAGACAGTCAACAAGAACAACTCTGAAATGTGCCCGTGGCATCACAGAACATAAAAGCTGCAGATTGTTCTGGTTGCCTCAATATTGTATCCCAAAATGAAAACATAAAGTAGAATGGGAATACTATGCAAATTGGCAAAATCAGTTAGAGTTATGCTTATATGATACTAAAGATAAACGAGCTGCCTTCTTTCCTTGTTTGCATTCTACAGCAATAGACTCAACTAAAACTACTTTTTCTTTTCTCTGAATAAAGTGTTACCCAATAGCATGAAGGATAGCTTAGAGTGGAAAGTGAATCTTAGTGTTAGTTAGATTTGGGAAGCATAAAGTAAATGTAAACCAGGAAAAGTTCTAGTGCATGAAAAGCATGTATCTTGCAGTATGTGGCTCTGTGATGTCTGATATTAATTGAATATGTGAGTTAAGGATATTTTAGAGAAAAAAAAGGGCAAAGCAAGTGTAAGTGACAAAGTCTCCCCATTTAGGATTTTAGGATTTTTATCACTAAACCAACTGATATCATAACTCTCTAAAAATGATTAGATAGTGTATTGACTAGTTTACTTTTTGCTCTACTAGATCTTTATCATGATTTTGTTTGGTGTTCCAGAGCATGGAGAACTGTAAGCTGTAAAACAAATGGGATGCGTTCTGCATGACAGCATGATATGCTACAGAAAAAAACAGACTTCTGTCTAAAAAACAGAAGGAAATAAGAAAAAGAGAAACTTCACTATATTGATATTGAGGATAGTTCTAAACTGCAGCTCTGGTGACCAACCTGTTAAATGATCCATATCTATAACTGTCATGGAACCAGTGTGTGCGTGCGGGTGTGGGAGTGGGTTGAGTGATGCAACGCACTCCACTCGTATGAGAGAAATAGTACTATGTTTTATTGACATGGCCATATTGATAACTGAATTTTAGCCCTTGTCTGTTGTGCTGGTTGTTACCTGTCCCCGCCCGAGTCCATCACATGTCCTCCAGCAGGAGATGGCCATCAGGATGTTATTGCTGATTATTGTCGGAGTGGAGAAGAGACCAGGGAGGCAGTCACCACTATCAGATACTATCAGATATCAGGTAGTTAACACTTGAGCAGGGCTGTGTGTGGGAAGTCCAATGGGGCTGAGCTCACCTAATTAAATTGGCTCATGTTGTAGACTATATGACATATTTCTATTTGCTTTTCTAATGATAATATAAAATGAATAAGTATAGAGGTATTCACATTTTGCTTAATGAACAACTGTTCTGGGAACAACTTATAATGAACAACTGTCCTTATCTTTAGTACTATGTAGTACTTAGGGCTATGAAGTACTAAGAGGTTTTTTGGTAGTTAGCTACTAAACACATTTTGAAGTTTAAAAGTTTTAAAAAACACAAACCGTATCTTTGAAAAAAAATTAAAAATCATTCAGGTAATGCTATTTATTTTTTTCCCCTTTGGTAGTTAGTGGCTCAGACATTAAATTTTCCAGTATTCCTAGCATGAAACCTAGTAAGGACAATATATTCTAATTTTTGTGGGTTTCTTTTTCATCATTATGACATTTCTAATTAAAAATACACTGGTACTGAATAGTAGTTTAAAACTAGAGTGAATTTTCTGAATTTTATTTTCCTTTTCTCTTCTAATAAAAACTTAATATTAAGGGGAAATGTCATAGTCATTACAGAGAAAAACTGACTAATATAAAAGAGATGTAGAACCATTAAAATAATAAAATAATTAGGAAATGACAAGGAAACAAAAAAATCAAACATGCTTGATTGATTACACAACTCCCTAGTGTCTTTTTCACATACTGCAGGCTCTGCATCAAGAAACCAGGGATCTTGGGAGATTGCTTATATAATTACACTTTCAATTATGATTTCATTACTTTATCTAGATAGATATTTCTGTATTTTCATGGATGTTCTTCAGTTGTTTGTTAGTGCACAGAACACTAGACCTTTGATTTATGCTAGATCTTTATTTTATCTAGGGCAAGAGGGGCAGGGATTGTGTGTGGCATCCATACTGCTGCACATTTCTTAAAATAAAGAATAGTAAAAAATTACACTGAAAAATCAGGTGCTTTTGTACTCTTTGACTGCTCTTGTATTCAGTAAATGTAAAAGTAAATGACAAGTCCTTTGTTAATTCTAGTCATGAAAGTAAAAATTTTAGCAGGTGAATGCAATATGAGATTTTGTAAGTTATTACTTATATTAAAAGAAAATAATCCATTTAAAAATCTTGTAGTCTCAATATCCTGAGGTACCTTTACCAAACTCCTTCAGTTTTTGCCTGTATCAAAGTTTATGATGGAGATTATATTAAACAACTTCTTGTGGGTATCCCACATAACTTTTCTCCCAGTCACACTATCCTGTTATACAATCCATTATTTAATCCATCACAGTTTGTACAAGGAGGAATTGTTTAAGGAAACAAATAGATGAACATAAGAGCCTAGGTATCGAATTGTACTACCTCAGACTGTTATCCAATTATGGGCTGGAAATAGTACAAAGTGACTTGAGCCAAAGCTGATAATGATCAGTGTAAAACCAGTTATCATGAAGCTTTATATGACTTCATTGGATTAAATCACTCTATAGCTTGTAATATAAAGTCCTGGGCAGATGATTGCAAGGCTGTGGGCTAGCAAGATTGAGTCCATTCAGAACTACATGGAATATTACAGTCTCAGGACTCATCACAGGAGGCAGCTGGGCCTTCATTCATCTTGTCTCCAAATAACAAATCATGTTGTGAGTACAGCGAATTAAAACATTTGGTTTTCATATGTCAATGGAAGTCAGAGCTAACATACTTTTTTTTTTTCCTTTTGATTCAATTCTGTCACTAAAGAAAGATTAATACAGGACCTCACCTATACCTTCCTGGACATGGTGTGAAACATCTTTGATGGGTCCTCAAAGCTTAATGTAGAACATGTTTCAGGAGATCCAAAGTCTCCTTACTGTTTTCAGATTTTGTGACTGATCTCATACATTGACAGATTATAGAAGGTCAGACCCAATATGCAGTTATTTAATAAATACCTATGAATCTATAACTCTTCAGTGCTCCCAGACTTTGGTACATTCATACACACAAGAGTTCTGAACATCCTACATGTATTTGTGAATCTAAGACATATACTGCCCATTTTGCTGCAGAAAGGGCACCAATGGTCAGCTCTAACTTTTCTGTGTTTGTGGTACCTTGCAAACATCCTTTCTCATTTTTTTTTTCTATTCTATCGTATCTTTGACAAGGCTAAATAAGCTGGTCAGCTGACTTGGATTTGGGAGCTGCAAGGGGTGCAGATCATAGCCTATACCTATTCTGTCTTTCTGTCGCCTGCTGTCAGTGCAATGCAGTCGTGTGATCTACCAACGCACAAAACTCCAAAGCAGGAAAAAGAAGGTGCACAGATGATGTTAGGAATTACAGGATACTGCAGCATTTTTTCTCTTTGCGGGTGATCAAGAGCACATAAAAACTATCTGGACAGAGAATACTGAACTAAGATTAAAGTCTCTCTATGTTGTGCAGGACTTATTGTCAAATCTGAAGATACAGATTCTTCAAACTCTGGTAAAAATACTATGGCCAAGAGCTTTGCACCTTCTAACTCCCTGGTATGAGACTGTGAGAAGATCTTCTTCATTCCCAAGATTTATCACAAAATTAATCTCTCGGGTCCCAGAATAAGGTAACAATCTTTGACCTTGTGTTCTCTACTATAAATACATAGCAAACTGTAGATTAAAAATTAGTAGTACTTTTCACCTGTACAAAACAACTTAACCATGCAAGGTGCCATTCTGTACATGTTCTTATCCCAAGAGAATAAACAACACATTTGTTATGGAGTCTCGTGTTAGTACCTCCTGAAGAAGAAGAAATACGCAGTTTCTTCCCATTACTCCTCAGTCCATTTGTTTGCCAGCCTCTACTTCTGCCATCTTTCAACATAAAAGGGTTATCTTGCTCATGAACCAAGATCTGGCAAATGTTCATATTTAGAGCAAGATGTCTTCCTGGAATGGTCTTTTTTTCTGTGCCAGTTCAATTCAAGATCCTAGTTCTGAAAGGTCTTGACTTCTTAATCATTGGCCTGCGGAGTTTTGTCAGGATGGGGGCACAGGCAAATAGAGAATGTTGATTAGAAGCACCTACTACATAAAATAAAAGTCGATTTGAATTTTAGGTCGCAATTACTGGCATGCAGAAGAGCAGGCCATACCATCTCTGGCTCGCTAAATGTGCATGCTTTGTTATAAATCTCATTAGGCTGACAGTCATGCTTTACTGGTGACTAAAAGGTGCTAAATGCCATTATAATAGGACCTGGTAAGTCTCACTTCCAAGTATGTTTTATTACATTCTGAGATAGCTTGTATCAAACTTAACAATGGGGGACTTAATTACTTCAAAGCCTGTTGATTCATTATGAGACAATAGCTTTTTAATATGATATTTGGCAGCTGATAACTCAGGACTCAGCTGGTGTCTTATGTAACATAATGTTGTGATTGTGACACTGCATAAATCATGCAGCACTGAATCTCTGAGAAAAAAAATGTATGTGCTTTTGTAAACAACAGCAAGTTATATAGAGAAGAATCAATATCAAACAAAGTATTACTTTTCTATGCACACATAATGCATACACACTGCATATACAATTACTTTTTACTTATTGCTTGTAAATTTCCTTGCTATTTTTTATATCAGTTGTTCTTTTCAACTGTACCACCCCTCATAAATAAAACAGGTGTGTAGGTCAAGAGTGTTTGTTTCCCAAATTAAAATTAAGGCCTTAATATTGTTTCACCAGCTGTTATAATTAGGCCTAAGAGGAAAGAAAAACAGCTGTTTTTCTTATGCATTGCTGTGCCATCTTTTTACATTAAATTGAAAAAATATTACAATTGTGGTGTATTGTCCTGTAACAGAAGCTGACAAAGTAAATAAGGTTCAATGCAGACTGACTTTCTTCCCTTGAGATTTCAGCACGTATAATTTTACTTCACATTTATGAAACTGAATCAATTTGAGATGTGTGGAAGGGGCCTGTAATAATGGAATTATTTCATCTTCAGTTCTTCAGGTCATGAGCCATAAATGAGTCTTATGACAAAATGTTTCTTACTTGAAGAGATATGAGAGCAGATGAATTGTTTTACACTTGTGCCTGAATAATGAACTGTGCCTGAATAATGAATTACAGATTCCTTGCTGGAAACATGTTTTATGTTAGCTGTGTTTTATTTGATACCTCTGCATAAAAATAGTGACACATGTACCTACCTTTTTGAGTATAGATAGTAAGCACTTTTGCACTAATGTATATGCACTGTGTCTAATGTAAAGGTGGCTGTATTTGCACTGAAGTCTCCAAGTCCTGCTGTGATATAACTGCATAGAAAATTAAACACAACAAGCAATATTACTGGCCACAGTAATTATTTTTTATCATCTATATTACTTTCATTATCAATAACCATTATTTCAGTTATTTTGTCCTCTTGCTTCTGGAGAAAAACAATAGAAAACTGATCAGAGATTATGCTATGCAAATAAGATTTTACTTCTCTGCCTTAAAGTGAAGTACATTTTCTATGTTAAGATCACAACAACTCACTAATAGAGTGAGAGGTACACTGATGGTAAAATTACACACATTTGTAATGCATAAAGTAGTCATAATTCCTCTTTAAAGCATGATAATTCTGGGACTCTATTAATTGTCTTTTAAGTTAGATACTACTACTTAAAAAAAAAAGATTTGACAATTCCACCTTTGAGGGAGTTTGGTGAATTCCCAAATTGGTGTAGAATATAGGATAATTCTGGATTTTATTATTTTTCATTTCTGTTTTAATATTCCTCATAAAGTGTTAAACTGAGCTAGTTACTCTCCCTTACAAAGCAATTTGTGCAATAAAGTTGAACAACCCTTCAAAGAACTAAGTAATGCTAACTAGCAATAATAAGATAGCGTCTGTGTTTGATACTGTACGTAAACTTAAACACAGCCAGAAATCATTTAGTGCAGCATCCCTTAATACTACTTAAATGTACTTAAAATGAGGAAAGTGATACTCCTATGTACCTTGGAGTCTTTCTACCTTTTCAGTGTACTTTAAAGGACCAAAAACATAATTCTCTTAAAGCCTCAAAATATACCAAGTATTATTGCTATGCTTGATTTTGTTAAGATATTTATCTTGGTATATTTTACTTGATTTAGTGTTCTTACAGTGACTGGAAGATTTTGGAAGATGAAAGTTAATATTTCAATAGGCATTGAGGATCAGACCTCTAAAAATATGAAGCACAATTACAGCTCAGTAAAGTTAGTGGTAGAGTGCAGTTCAACCAGTGCAAGGTTCTTTGAGACTCTTACTTAAAATTTCCATCTGTGCAAATTGTTCACTACTTTATGTTTGTGAAAAGTATATGTATCAAATGTGGAAGACAGACACTCATGCTAGCAGTGCAAATGCTTTATGTTATAGAGGACAACAAAGAATCAGGACCAACAAGTCACTCCTTGGAATATTCCAAGCTGAGGTATGAATGCCTCCTGGAGTTCAAACTCGTTTTGTGACCACTGTGCCTAATCAAAGCTGCATGGAAGCCAATGATTTGCTGACTTTCGAAGATCTGAATGCTTCATGCCTCTTTCTGAGGGAGCGATCACACACTGTGTTGCCATGTGCTTTGGTTAGGTATAGTTTTTTGAATATATGTTGCCCAGAGTTGCCCTGATGGAGTCACCACAGGACTGTGATTAGGGCCCTGAAACTGTGCCTCTGGGAGAGATGGAGCCAGAGGTTGGCTGAGCTCAAGATGCACTTATGCTAGTTCAGCTGTGCACTAAGCTACAGGCTATCATGCAGTGATGGCCCAAAAAATAGGATATATACAGCTGGCTCAGGAAATCTGGTACACATCATCTACTCTATGGATTGTTCTCTTAGAGATATACCTTGAATCTAAATAAAATAATCATCTTCCCTGGGTTATAGAAATTTATAGGAAGATAAAAAATATGCGTTGAAAAGAAGTTTTAATTTGATATTTACATAACAGTGTCTACAGAGACACTGGTAATATGCAGTAAGCTGCCAAGAAATGAGACTCTTAACACTGCATAACAGAAGAGATACTGTAGGTAGGAATGGGAAGACATGATGAAGGTAAGAATCCTGGAAGAAACTATTGATGAGAGTGAAGCAAACTGGAAGGTTTAGTGAGGATATTAACATTTTAAAGAAAACTAATTAATTTAACTAAATTAACTAACTAAATTAATTTGGATTAAAAAAAAGCATAAAAACAGCAGTATAATCATCTAGAGGTGGGATAAATACTAGCTTTTGCAGAAAAGTAAAGTATCTTCTGTCAGGCTAGCTGATGAAAAAGAAGGCAAGGTTTTTGACGTGTGATGTCTTCATCAAAGATAAGTGTTGAAGTCCTTCACTATAAAAAAAAAGACAGAAAGAACAATTATCTTTTTTTTTTTCTGTGCAGTACGTGGCCAATGAAAAATCTGTGTAGTGAACATAAAAGGATATAAGAAAAATCAAAAATCTAAGTGTTAGAGAAGTGGAACTCTAGAAGGACATGGTAACATTATGTGTTATTATTCCTTCTTTACATATATCCCTTATGTCCAAAACAGTCTAGATATTACTGAGTGTATTTTTGTGCAGAAATCAGCCTTCCAATGCAATAGTCAGGCTTTCAAGGTCCTCTCCAGTCCTAGTATGAAATTTGTTTAGTAGCCTGATTCAGCTCTGATTTGCGAGGTCAATTTAACATGAGAGTTACCTTATTCTTATCTTCTTTTTTGAACTAATAGCTGCTTCTTACTGAGTTCTTGGATTTTTACTTTTGGCTATTAAAGCGAAATGGACTATGTCTTGGATACAGGGATCTGAATTGGAGTCTAGATAGAAAACATCTTATTTCTTTGCATTTAGACAGATGACACAAGACCCTTTCCAGTGGTCTATGGAATTATCTTCTTTCCTTTTAACAGGGATAAGATGATTTTAGGATAAAAACATAATTACACATGCTTTCTATCCCCCCAGAAGGGAAGAGGTGGGGAATAGAGGAGCTGTGCAGCTGTCATAAGAGAATTAGGAAAAACTGTATGGTGTTTCTGGACTAGAGCCTTTCATCACCTTGCAATTCATGTACTCTGCTTGATACTTAATCTCACTCAGTGATCTGGAAAACTGGTAATTTCTAAATAGTTCTCAGATCTGTCCTGCACATCCAGCTACACATGCAGAATTCAAAATGTGTCTGCACAAATCATTGATTTTTCAGGCTTTCAGGTCAGTTTTAAGTTCTGAAATAGCTACATTCGTTCAATAGCAAATATGCAGGGACTTCAGTGTTCTCACTTCAGTACAAGGAGATGCAAGCTAAATTTCTCTGGTAAATTTTTAATGCTAAAATCTATATGCATACAATTGGAGACCAGGTAAATTATTTAGATTTGTGGCCATAAACAAGTGAAAGTTTTATAATTACATGTCAAAACCAAATCCATCAAAATGATAGTCAGTGTTCTTCAGGATGTACACTTTGTATATTGCAGAGAAGAGAACTATCATACTTGGACCAGAAACTTTCAGAGATTAAGCAAACAAACAAAACACAAACAAAAATGAGCTTATTGCCCTGGGGAAAAAAGATCAACTCTTTATCTAAACTGAAGTAGTGTAGAAGATGCCATGGAAGTAAATGCCCAAGGCTTTCTCTGTTGCTGCTGGAGGAACAGGTTCTCTGTTATTTCAAGATACTCACCATTCTACTCACCATTTTTTTATATATATTTTTATTTTAAAATCACAGGATGTGTGGATCCCACTCTATGGTTATCCTGACTGATTATTGAAAGTAATCCCTAGCTATTGCTGAAAAAAGTTCAGGCAAAATAATAATAAAAAGGTAATAAAGGAAAAGCCATGAGAACAATCTATTTTTTTTGCTTGCAGTGAAACTCTGCAGACTCCTAACTTTCCACTATATTTACCTGCTCCGCCACATGAAATTTTACTACAATTTGTGCTAAAACTCAGAACTTTGGGCTGCATACTGCATTTCCAACACTAAGAAACCACATGGAGTACTTACCAGAGATCCTTCTTAAAGGTCACTGTAGCACTTCTTATGCTCCTCTGTTGAAAGCAACAGCAGTTTTTGTCATATAGATAAGGTTCTATCTATATCTATACAGATAAGGTTCTAAATTTTCCTAGCTAAATAAAGCTTTAGAGATAACTTAAGATACCTTAAGGGTAACTTAAATTACCTTAAACCAACAGCAAACTTCACTTTAGATCAGCAAGAGTCCAGGACATGACAAAAATATTTGTTTATGGCAAAACTCTAATCCTTCGTTTGCTTCTGCTTCAGTTTAAGGCAGGTTATGTGAGGTTCAAGTGGGAAGGTCCATTCCAGAGGTGCTGCCTGAGAGTCACAAGCACCAGCCAAGCTCCTGTAAAGATATTACTTCTTGTTTTGGCTCTATGCAAAAGATACAGAGTAAGCAGAATTGTTGGTGATTTTTACCTATCATCTAAGAGGGGCTTCCAGATATTAACAATGATTCACAAACAGGACTAGACACATTGATCATCAGATGGGTCTTGTTTGCTTATATTCCAATATATTTGTTTATAAAAGTAAGAATATATTACATATACTTATATTAAATAGCAAGATATATATTATATTTTACCCAACTTTTTCACTAAGATTCAAAAGAATCACTTCCAGTGTCAATTAAGGAATAATTTCATGCTAAACACATCCCAGTCACCCAAACCTACAGTCTACTCGCATCAGTTACTGTGGTACACTGCAATTCTTGGCTGTTTTAAAAGCTGATGTAAGCAGTGGTAGCAGTTGTGTGCAATGGAGTTTCAGATAACCTGTTCAGATGTGTGTTTGCTGGTATGAAATGTGCCTGTACTAGTCCTTTCTGCTGTGTGTGGTGACAGTACTGGTCTGGACACAATGCACCTAAAACTCACTTCTCTGAGTAAGTGAATTATAGGATCATACGTAAGGTTAGAGGAGACTGACCTTGAATCCATGGCAAGGAGATATGATGTGCCAGCTTTCTGCTTACAGCTGAGGATCCAACCAAGGAGGGGAGGCAGACACCACATCCATTATTTCTGTGACTGCATCCAATTCTGAGACTTCATCAGTCTAAATCAGATGAAAATTCTTGTTATAGTCTAGAAATGAAATTGCATCTCTGCATCTCTGCATCTCGGACTCCTCAGGATTTTGTAATACCTGTAAGTTAAAGCTCAACTTTGCATATTCTGGATAACAGCATGGCAGTATGGTGGTTTATTGTTGTTTCGGGCCATAAAGTATAATTAAAAAATGTAATATAATTGGAAATGTTAAAATGCAAAAAAATTTGCACTGGAGAAAGAGTAGATTTTAATCTGAGTTAGCCATTAACACTTGCTGGTATTAAGTTTTTATTCACTCTAGGGTATTTTGTAGCTCTGTCTTTATTATCCCCAAATTGAGATCTCTCAAAGTAAATATATTTGATTGTGTCACATTTATCTTAATTCTTAATTTTTGTGAGACAGAATGTGGTTATGTCACAGGCTATTAGGAATTTTGTCTTCCCTATGCACTCAGTGAACTTTATCCTGTGCTGCGATATTGCTAGAACAATACTCCAGAGAGGCATAAGGTGGCTTTTGAGTCAATCACACTAATTATTTCTGTATTTTGCTAAGCCACTGCTATCTTCAGTTGCAATTAACATGGCATCTGGCAAAGCACTGGGTTGGAACATTGATTATTCTAATGTGGCTCATTAGTAATCATTAATAATGAATAATTCAACCTATTTTCAATTAACCTCTGGGTAAGGTTTTCGACACTATTTTTTTTCTCTGTACAGACACATAACATGTACAGTTTAACTTGATCTGATATTCACTTTGTCTGTGTTTGAAAAGGCAGGTTTTATTTTATGCTAAAAGCAATATAATACATAACCTGGGTTTCACAGCAGTCAATGGGCTCTACTTACTGAAGCTGGGTTGGATTCTAATAACTGTGTGTTTTCTCAGCCCTGAACCCTGGAAGACTTCTCAGGGAAGGATGTAAAGATATGGCAGGACTGTACTTGGGTGGGCAGGGGTATTCTAGAGTAGAAACAGATGGGAGATAGACTTAATTTCCTAGGCATCGTACTGATAACTTACCAGCAGATATACATCATCATTGAATGTCAGCTTCCCAGAGGAAATTAACATCAGAAAAGAGCACTTATTTACTACCTACGCCTTCCCCAGGAAACTCTACATTTTGTGAAAACCCATGCCTATGACTTATTCCTTGGCACGTGTCTTGGTCCTCACCAAAACAATTCAATTGCCTATAATATCTTGTTCACACATGTAACAAATAAGATTGCAGAAGTACCATGGTGGTACAAACTACTTATATATCAGGAGTAAAATATGACCTGATTACATCTGCAAGGGTCAAATAAGAGTAGAAGGAAAATAAAGAGAAAAACAAAGTTGAATGGTTGAATGGTTCATTCATGATTTATCAACTTTTCTGCCTTTTATCACAATGACAAAATCAACAAAATAGAGGTATAAATAAACTCTTACCATATTTGATGCCAAAAGTGAGAAGTAGAGATAATTCTAATCATATTTCTCCATCTTCCATGAATGCAATGAACTCCTGCACAACCCTTCACATTTTTGTATTTAAAGTTTCTTGGCTAGGCTTAAGACCTCAAACTTCATTGCAGTAAAGAGCAATATTTCATAGCCCGTGTGTATCAGGCCCTAGCTTTCACCTGTTTCTCATGTGAGACTATCTTCAGGAAGTGTGGTGACCTGAGAAGACACTGATCTGGTGACTCCCAGCATCAGTGAGTACTTGGTGCAAATCAGAACAGCTTCAAGGCAGACCTGACTTCTGTCAAACCTGACACCAACTTCTGTGAGCACAGCCCAAAGAGCATTGGGTAATGACTACTAAGATATATCTCATTGCTCTTGCTCACAGGAGTTCAGAGTTATCCCAAATATATGCTTTACATGGTTTCAATAAAGATTTATAGGAGAAGTTATACTAAGGTGGCTGACTACCAGCTTATTATACCAAATGATCATCTTGTACCTAGATGTAATGGCTTTTGAGAGGGTTGAAGGGGAAGCATGAATTTGAATCTTTATTCAGAATCTAAATTCTGAAGCTGAAGAGGCAGCTGCCAGAGAGGCACATCACCTTGTTAAGCTGCTGTGACATGGCTGAATTTGAAATACAGAGGGTAAAATAACCTGCCTTTGGTCCTGCTTGCTGTGCCAGAGGTCAGGGGGAATAGTGTGTTGATGATCTACTCCTGAGTCAGAGCTGCTGGGAAGGTGGTACAACCGGTAATGTACTCAGTGCTGCCTTCAGAAGGAGCGCTGGCTGCTTCACACATCAGCAGGTGCTGCCCAAGCTCTAGGAAAACCTACAATTATGAGGTGGATTTTTAGTCTTCTGTCAATTTGCAAAGTTTACGTCCTTAAAGATATTCATCAAAGGGCCTGAAAAACTGTATCTCAGGTTAATGAAATGTTTCTGGATTTATCTAGGTATGAGTTGAGCTGGCTTTAGTCTAGGCATTTTCAATGCGGAAAAAATGAGGGAGAATATTTTTTCCTCCAATTTTCGACCTAGTATTCCTAAGAAACATGAATCAAATTCTGATAATTAAAAACATACGCATAACCATATGTTTTATTTTCTTAAAGAACACTGAGAATCCTGAAGAGTTCTTCAGTCTACTGAACACCAGAACTTAGAGACTCTAATGTTAGGATTCTCTCTATCTCTCCTTTAAACTACAAGTGAATTCCACTTATGAAAAAGTGCTTTTTCTTTATAATTATTCTTGAATAATATATTTGAAGTTTTTCAGGCTGTGGAATTTTCATGAAGATTCTACTAAACCTAGTGCTGACATTATCAACCTATTGGTAAAACCATCAAAGTGACAGAATGGGTCTGGTCAAATATATATGGCTACAATGGTGCAAGATACTCTCAGATCTTTTTATGATCAAGGGATAAAAACAGTTAATCTAAGGAACCATTCATCTCATCTGAAGGCAGGCACCTAAAGAGTCAAGTGAGATCACGTGAGTCATTCTATAAAATGTTTTATTTTCTTCATTCTGAAGAGTGTCTAAGACAAGTAAACTGAAGAGATCAGAAGTTAACTGGTGTTTCTGGTTTGTAAGTGGTTAATAATGCCTCTGATCAGAAGAGTGAATCAT
>JAUBNY010000972.1:105018-115746 GCA_032275445.1 Crypturellus soui | reverse complement strand
TTAATTTTGAGAACTTCAGAACAAAGGTAAATGAGCCCCCAACCCAATATATGCTGGTGCTATAAAACTGCACTCAGCCTACACAATTTGTGATGTCCATAAAGATGTAATGCAGAACATTTTTTCTCTATCGTCGACTATGGAAGAGATGACTATAGGAATAAGCTACAAGATCTACTAAGAAGGCAGAAAAGAAAACAGAGAACACTAAACAGTGGAAAACTGCTGATATAGCAACTATTTCTCAGAGAAAAAAAAGAGAGAAAAAAAGGCAGAAGACAAACACTAGCCTTCCTAAGTGCTTACTACAGCAAGCTTATCTTCCCTGTGAGGAGGTAAATGTACCCTCCCACACACACACATCTGTGATTAAATGGGTATGTTAGCACTAGGGAGGGAGGGAGGAAGCTGTTTATAAAATTGCGCTTGTTTAGAGGAGGCTAAAATCTGTAAGAAGAAGAGAATGTGTTATTTATGTTTTTATGACCTCATTCATGGAGAACTAATGTTGGAGGAACAGATGGATCCTCCTAAGTAACAGAAGGAGAATTCAAAAGGTTTTGAGAGCCGGAGATCAGGAGCAGCACCACTTTGCTGGCAGCACAAAGTAGATAAAGATTGGAGCTCTTGTTCAGGCTTGGCTTGTTCAGTAGCTCCCTGTAGCATGTTCTTTTATCAGAAAAGCTGCTGCTCTTTCAGTTCCAATAGATTTTTTAAAAAGATAACATCACCCCTAGGAAATGGGAAGGTCTGTAGGAAATGATAATAGAATAAGAAGCAGCACTTCAGACATATTGCTGCACTGTAAAGTGATGTTCTCAATGTACGATCATGCAGTTCACAACCAGTCGTCTGAAATTGGCACTTGAGGGATCTCTTGAGCAATTTTACTTTGAATATTGCTAAAGACAATGTGTGCAAGCCTCTCTGAAAAATACATTTGGCTACTCTCTAGCATGCCCAGCCAAGCATTGTTCATGCTATCAAAAAATAGTAGCAACATTTTCTTGATACCAGGAGACGATTATCTGTATTTCTTATGCAGGAAAAATTGGTAAATTGCTTCTCATATGACATGATTCGTGTGTGAGACTGTGGTTAAAACATGATTTACACAAGTTCTACAAGCTCTTAAATAAGCCTTTGCCTTGACACAGGTATTCCGGGAAGATTTGTAACTTGCATGTTTTTTTCAGGGTTTTTAACTTGTTCAAGGAATTAGGAGTTTTCTTTGTGTCCTAGCAAAGGGTATTATATTTATGTGTTGTTTCTTGATGTGAATGGAAGATAAAATGGAATAGCTCCCACCTGGGGCAGCTTCTGGGACAGATTAGGGGTGGCTGTGTGAAAAAACACTTACTGGAGTAGTGATGACAGAAGATGACAGAAGAGCTTCATTTTCAGTTCCTTTACCAAAATGAGCAAATTCCCTCATGGTCAAGGTGAGACAATTGTTCCATTTCCTCTTGCATAAATGCCTCTTTCAACGTGCTTTGCAAGAATCACACCCAGGGATGTGTATCCCTGAGAAGGAGAGGGATAATGAAGAACAAGTCTGGCAAGGGCTTTGTCTCAAATGTGGATTTCAGTGATCTGCTAAGACTCTTGTGGATGGAAGAAGAGGATGTGATGTTACATAAATTAGCCAAGTAATGAGTGCTCTGTTTTCTATTTTTCAATGAAAATAGAAAGGTACAGGTACTCTCATGAAAAGAACAGGAACAGACAGTTTCACAAGGTGATTCTCTAAGCCAGAGCCAATGCTACTGCTGCAAACTGCTAGATCAACACTTCACAATGTCATCACGCTCAGTAACTATCTCAAAACTGTTTCTTTTTCATGAATATCCTGCATATTTGAAAGCTGGTTGTTTTGTAATCTCTGTCGTGTCATGTTTGTGGTAATTTATTTCTTTAAATTCTAATTCGTCCATTGTTTTGTATTGTAAGTATGATAATTATAAAGTGTCCTGAAGCTTGTTGTAAACACAGGTTGTATGATATTTTTATAACATAATGTAATAGATGTATTATATATCTACATGTAATTAAAATTTGCTGCTAATATTTTGTAGGTGATTTTTATTAGAGTAAGAATAATTTTTAAAATTTATTTGCATGGTTAAGGTAACTTGCAGTGTGGGTTGAGTTGTATCTAGTATGCCACAGAATAATACAGTCTGGGCACGTTAAGATATACTCTACAAAAGATGAGTCAACAAACTTCCTACCAAACAAAATTTTTCAAAACCAGGTTCAGCATTATTACACTCTCACAGAGTATTTGGCATACTTTCCTGAGGTGTCTTAAAAAATGACAGAAGACAAATTTCTGAGGAAAACAGAATATTCTGTATATCTCTAACCAGATTTCCAGTCTAAAATAGTGTGGAATGTACTTTCTCAGAGTCAATATGTATGTGACAGCTAGGAGTAGGATTGATATTAATTCTGAAATTTAGTCCATTTTGATTGTGTCATCTTGACAAGGAAAGATCAAGATCATGAAATAAAGTTACTCTATTTTGTTTGTGAGGCTTAGATCATATATTGAGCTGCAGTAAATATGTAATTCTTGAGTGAATTGATATAAAACACCTACTTGTGTATTCTGTAAGTGCAGAAAAAATGTGAAAGTGGGCTAGACAAATATGAGTTATGTGAGCAAATTACATCAACTGTTTTCATATCATGTCTGCAATAATAAATATCATGTCTGCTAATAATAAAATTAGGGGAAGAATAGTGTTTATGCAATAATGAAAGAAATATTATAAAAATCATGAATCTTGGAATCATGATGGAGGGTAGTGTTAGAAAATTAAATATTAAATACAATATCAGTCAATCACACAAATCTGTAATTTCCTTTTATTTGGACAAAAGAATTGCTACTTGTAGATAATAAAAACTCAAAGGGCTTAAACCAGTTGGATCTCAGTCTGGCATTAGCTGGGGACTTTGAACCCTGATATAATCCACCTGAAAACTTATTTATTAGCTAGTCTCTCTCTTCCTCTCAAAATTTAGAAAGATACAAGTACTCATTCTGGGGGAGACTAAAGATGGTTTCAGGTCATGTGTCCTCTTTCTTGAGGAAAAGAATCACCACATCATAATTTTTTTTAGAAAACGGGAGAAAATGTTTCAACTCTTTAGATAAACCTCAGTCTGGCATTAGGGGCTCAGACTGCGATAAACAATGAAGCAAAAAAAACTTCTCTGTTGAACTATTAAGTGTATATAGGAGTTTCCATGAAATCACTTGGTTAAGCATGGTTTGGGGCAAAGTAAACCCATTAAATATAGAAAGAAGAAGCTGAGTAATCTGAGAAGGAGTTTCTCTCATGTTGCAGTTTGAAGGTGGGGGGCAGATGTTAAATATTAAATACTGAGATAGTCATAGGCCTGACTCTGGCAGTATGGGACTCTTGAACAGTCTGTCAACTGTAGGTCTGATTGCCTTCCTAGGAATGAATTGAGTTCAGGAATAGTATGATGAGCTATACATCTGACTCTGACAGTATTGGATTCATGAACAGTCTGTCGACTGCAGGTCTGATCACCTTCCAAACAAGTAGTTGAGTTCATGAATAGCATGATTTATTCAAACGCAACATTTACAAAGCAGGTTTCGAATGACAGTCCAGGAAATTCTTTACTACACCATGGGATTTTTAGCTAGCTCTGATTTACGAATGTGCAGTCATCACTCACTCCAGGAAATGGGAGAGGGCTCTCAGTCTTGATTAGTCTCCTCAGGCAGCATCCCAGCTTGAAGGGAGGAAAGGTGGATCAGCCTGTCGACCGATCCCAGAAGTGATGATGGAGTCTTGCCTCCAACTTCGGAATCCGCTCAGGCAGCATCTCGACCCAAGGGGAGGAAAGACGTTCAGCCCTTTGACTGATCCAGAAGTTATGACGGATTCTTCCCTCCTTCTTTGCTTCTTAGTTCACCTTTTATATATATATTTTTAACATTCAGATGGAGCTTGAGTGACTGTAGTCGTACTTACTTTTGTTACTGATTGGTGAAAAAGTCTCTCGCTTTCACTTAAAGGTACAGTCAATTGAAAATCTGGAGTGCACACTCAGTGAGGAGTGGTCGTGCTCAGAGGTGGGTAACTTTTGAGACGGAGGTGTGTGTTGGCATTATAATGAGCTTATAATGAGTAAATTCAAGCAAAGTTCATCCGAAATGAGTGATTTGCCACCCTTGCTGGCTCAGCACTGGACATCTTGTTGTATATCTCCCACTGGGCAGCTACTGGGCAGCTACCAGCGGCCCAGCACAGAGAGAGCAACAGAGTTTGGCCGCGGTGTCTTCATTCCGCTCCAGCCTCCGTTACTCCTCTGCACCTGCTAGGGTGGAAGATCGTGCTGCCTAGGAATGGTGGAGAAGCAAAGTCGGTGCGTATCAGACCATCCTGGAAGTGGCAACTGTGTATCACCCCAAATAAGCTTCTATAATGCCAAAGCTGCTATTAGACCCTAGTTTTTCTCTAAAAATTCCCCATTTTCAAGCAATTCTTCCACACATAATTACTCTCGCAATAACATTGATCATTATGTTTATTATATATACTTCTGCAGGTGTTACTGACCATGATGCTTCTAAGATGTGTAGACGTATTTTTTGAGTTTGAGATAGCTGTTCAGAAAGCAAAGATGAATTCTTACCAAAGAGGTATCCTGAATTAAAAGCTTATTTGTAGCAGTTGCATGCCTAGAGCATATTTAGCAGGAGACGAGTAACATGAACTGGGATACAGAGACATAAAATTTCAGGCTTACCAAAACTCTCCAAGTATGTATTGAATATAACATATAACAGCTGACAGACAACTCTTCTGAAAATGTAGATTAATACATACTCAGATTACAATATTTGAGAGGTATCCAAAGCAAAAGGGAATCTTTTCTCTGATATTTAATTTGCATCACTTAATTAGGAGTTATATATAATCTTATATATAATTTTCACTATATGTGCATATCTAAATATGATAATGTCATAATATTTGGAAATATTAATTGAAAGACTTTTTTTTCCATTAACAGTAAAGGTTTAATGTAGTCAACACATTCACATAGCTTTGAGACCCTTAAAACTAATTTTGTGAGTACCAGAAATATATATTGGACAATCACTATCAATTTTAATACTTTGTAAAATTTACTGTTATGAAATGTTATCGTATATCATTAAAATCTGAAGTTGTTATTTTAGGCTCCTTTGCAGTATATGAGGTGATATGAGCCAAGAAAAGATGACTCAAAAATGAATAAGTTCATAAAATATTCTCAGCTCTTGTTCTTTCACCTTTGGCTAACACAGAAACACACCTCAGGAGCTGGCCCTGATCCCCCAGAAAATCTGTATTTTATATTAATATGAATCTGATATATGACTTATTATATGATATATGATTTATGAGCAAACACAGTTCACTGTGCTTCTTCTTACTCCTGTGCAGTTTGTTTATTTCACCTAGGACTGTGAGGTTTTAAGAGCCAGGACTATTTCTTGCCAAGTTTATATGACACTTAACATAATGAGAATCTGATTTCCAGGAGCTCCTGCAGAACAAAGAAATAATGGTACACCTAATGAATCATTTGAGTCTAAAGAGAGTAAATATCTCCTATGTGTTTAAATATCTACTATGTTTTTAAACTCTTCTGTTGTAGAGTTTAATATAGGCTTTTTACTCTTACTAGTGAAAGCACGAGTAAATACTTGCTAAATAATATTTTGATACAACCTGGGGTGAAAAATAAGACACATTCTTCTTTTAAGGATATTTAAAGTCCTTTGACTTGTACACATTTGTAGTGTACAAATTCTCTTCCTAAACTAATTTTGGTGATCTTTAAATAATAGCTATCCAATAATGCTACTTCATCTGAGATATGTATTAATTATGACACATAACAATTTCAAGTATTCTTCTGTAATCTTTAATAAGTGATGATGCAACTAGAGGAGTTAGAAGGTTCTTGATAATAGTCAGCAATTTCTGAAAACTGAAAGTGTTCTTTTTTGAAGAGCTGATTGTTACATTATTATATTCTACTACCTCCTCACAATGTCTCTTGTGACCACAGATTTACATCAAAGATTTGCTGACAGTTCAGCATTCTCAGCTTATCCTTATGAATAAGAAAAGAAATGCCACATAGATTAATAGGGATTATTCACTAGAGGGAAGAAGAGATGAAATTCCTTTGGATGAGGAACAGAATAGTAAAATATTATAATCCTGCAGTTCTTATAGTGATACATCATCCTACACCAGACATGCCTCATAATAAGTAGATGAAGGAAGTTTTATTAGTTCATTGGGCATGGATGTCAGAGTGCAGCAGATTTCATCTTTAGCATCAAATACATTAGTTGTTCAGTGCAGTTCTTTTAAAATGCTTTCCACAAAGGAAACAGGCATTTTAATAACGTCAATTGTTGATGGCAAATGAACCATTCATAACTTATATGATTTATGGTGTTAGGCAGATGGAAACTTATATTTGATTTGGAATACTATTTTGTCCTTGCTTTTTCATTGAGCAGCAAAATAAACTGAGAATACTTAAATTTCAGCTTGCACTTTAATGCTAGCATGAAGAATTACAAGCTTAACTTTCCAGTTTTATGCATATCTTGCATGGAACCAAATGTCTTTATTCTCTGTGAAGCTAATAAGGCATAGAATTCTTTTTTCTAAACTGGAAATAAAGTTTAGCTTTGCAACAGGAATGAACTTTTAGTCTTTTAAATAACATTGTAATGAAAGAAGCAGTTGTCAGTGGGGCCTTCAAGCCACTGATCATTATATGTTCTGGTAGGAGTTTGTGCAAGTTTTTGCAGACCAAGAGTGAGATCACATGAATGAAATTTGATGGATAATGTTTCTCCTGAGCTTTTATTAAAGTATTCTAAAGAAGGGATGACATAACATAATGTCCATGGAGCTTCTTAATAGGTTTGACAAAACCCAGATTTTGCTATTCTAAAAACCAAGATGGAAGAATAAAATACTTTTTATCTTTTTGAATGGCAAAAGCAAAACTCACTTTTGTTGTGGTGGTGGAGGGCTTTTTTTCAGAGTGGTGAGCAGACTGCAGGGATGTCAACTGGATATCTCAGTCTTAAATTTCTACCTTAAATATTCCACTTTATTTTATTACTACAAAATAAAGGATTGAGCATCACCCACCATTTTTTCCCCCTTCTTTCCCCCTCTTTGTTTTCCACCCTAGCTGGATAATGAATTTCATGCTGGCAGAATAGAGGAAGATGAGGAAGGCAAAGTAAAGCAGGAGTTTGGGCCTTGACAAGTAGAATATCATATTCCACTGCTACTACTGAAATATCTAAACTAAATATCGTCTCTAAAACCACCATCCTGTGATATGCAAACTGTTATTTCTCTTAAAAACACCAAATTTACTGAGTGAAAAATATGGGGAAAATGAGAAAGGTGAGGAGCGATAGTAAAAATAAGGATCCTCAGACTGAGGTTAATGATAGAGAGAATCTCTTAAAGAGATCCTTCATATTCCACTGTTTTTCTTAAGCCTTTTAGTCATCTGAGGGAATCTTCTGATGGGGAGGGATGGACAGCTTTGCTCAGGCCTGCTGCTGGAAAAGTCACATTAACTTGCCAGTGAAGATTTTCTAGCAAGAAATCCCAAACAAAGGCAAATAGACACTTTGAGAATACATCTCTGTCTGTTGGAAATTGGAGTCAAGATGGGCCTTGCCAGAAAAGGTATGACAAAAATAAAGAGGCACTAGATGCCTTCTAAATTAGAACTACTGTAATAGTACTTTCAATACTCAAGTATATTTAGCAGTGCTTAATATTTTCAAGTATGTGATTTATCAGATGAACCATGGTTGCTGACATTTGTGCAGCTCAGTAGCTGTTCAAATAATGTGAAGAATAGCAGCAGTTTTACATAGTAATTCAAAGATAAATTCATTTTGTCATGGAAGCAGCTTTAAAACTGAACTATAATGAAGGGGCATAGGAGAACCTAGAATAGCTATGACAGAGCCACTGAGATTAAAGATACAACTCTGGATTTGATTGCTTTATCATGTAGAAAGATTACCCTGAAGGACTGGTAATCTATAAAAATAGCAAGTGCAGGAATAAAAATCATGTGTAGGTTATATTAGCACAAATATATTTTAGAGATTTGATGTAAAAATATCTCTGTAAAGATGGATTGATAAAGAGTAGAATATTCAGCTCCTATAGAAGTGCCATGGGTGTTTGTTCGATTCAGAGGAGAGTTTGAAAATGTTGCCCCTGAAGAGGATTGCATGAAAATCTAACATGCTTTCTGCTAGTTTTATTTTAAAAAATCAGAAATAGGCTTTTCTGCCGATTTACTTTGAAGTTTCTTCCCCCCTCAGAAAACACTTTCTGAGTTTTTAGCTATTAGAAACATCTTTCTCTGTTTTTGCCTAAACAGGCTACAAGCCATCAGTGAAGCACCTGGGACACCTCTAATTAAAATCTTAATTATCCCAAAATCCAAATTAGTTATGTAGAAGAATAGCACTTTTTCCTCTAATAATCAATTGACTGTAACATGATGAAGGGATTGATTGCAATTTTAGGGCAGCGCTTTGAATAATTGCAGTGGCAATATGAAAAATAGCCACATTAACTAGTCTGAAAACAATTCCTACCCAAGCAGCACAAAGCAATCCTATAAAAGATTTTAGCCATAAACCTGTAGCAATCCACACAGATTGACCTACACAGATCTTCTCCAAGGCAGAACAATTTTAATGAGCTGCTTTTGCTTTTCCTTGCTGATTAGGGGCTAGGAGACTTCATCCGGATGTAATTCTGTCTAGCGTTTGGGAAGAAGAGTAATTCCCTAGCTCATCCGCTGGGAAAAAGCAAGATACTGTGTTCTCAGTGAGCTCATTTGGTATATACTTTTGACAATATATATACTGATGGGTCTTCTAGGTAAGACGTTGAGCTTGATTGTCAGGTCTGCATAAAGAAACTTAATGTCATTGGTTCATGACATTAGTGACTCTTCCTTTTAGGTGAAAAAGTTGTTCTAAACTGCATGTACCCATGAGACAGAAATATGACAGGGTGTTTGTCCCAAATTAACTGCAAGAGATTTTCTGCTTAGGTTGCTTGGCTGAAGAAGGGAAATGACAGGAAGGAAGGTTGGCCAGTCCTGGGAGCTCTGATGGGGAATCAACCACCACACACTTTTGAGGACAGAAGTAACTAAAGATAACTGAATTGCATTGTGGTCTCTTGCTGGAGAATTTTGATTTTGGTCTTTTCTTTCCTTGATCTGTAGAGACATTGCCTTACAAGGTGAAAATACCCTCAGTATAACAGATGTGAACAACAATTTCAAACTGATGATTCCTGTCCTAGGCAGTCTGGTGCGTTGGTATAAAGGTATCTCACCCTTTCTTCTCCTTGAGATGCACAGCCCTGTGTCTTCCCCCACTGTTGGTTCCTCACTGACTAACAACTACTGTACATTTCTGCCCAGCTGTGCTCTTTTCAAACATGACTTTCAGTTATTTACAGGTCAGTATCTCTGGTAGCTGCTGCTCCAGTCTTCTGCTTTTGTCTGTAACTTGCTAGCCACTTTTCCCTCACAGAGGTTTTTATATCACCGATTCTTTTATTATGTGTATGTTAGGTAGTGCAACAACCAGGCACCCACTCATAAGCAAAGTTCATCATCATAATTCCGGTTGCCTTGGTGGGATAGTTTTCCCCAGTTTTAAAACACAAGTGGACAGATGATTTTAATGCAATTTTTATGAAGACAAGGTTTTCTCCTATGTCATTTAAAAAACAGGTTTTGTCCAATTACATTGTTCATTGTTGTCGCTCTAAACCCTTCTGAGATAGGAGTGAAGATAGAGTCCCTGCATGCAAATACACGTTGCATGTATTGGGGCAGAATTTTCTGAGAATTGTGCACAGCAAAATAGTTTCTAATTATATCACTGATGTTTATAATCTTCTTGAATACTGTTCATCCCATATAAAATGACTTTTGTTCTTAGACTAATGAGAGTTCAAAAAAAATCAAATGTAATTCTGTGGTGAGTATCTTACTGAAAGTCTCTATTGGAGTATTTGTAAAGACAGACATTTCTTGCTTATTCTTTTTGGGGAGCAGCTGGTTTTATTTAAAAGATTTCCTCCCCTTTTGCAGGGATCTTCTTTTCCTGGAGGTGCAAGTATCTTTTTTAGATGCAGCTCCCTTTAAACTCGTGGTGTGTTTGTGCCCACATTTTGTCAAGTGTCAGCATCCAGGCTATAAAACATACGCAGTTTGGATAGAAGATAAGTGGTGCATATTTAAGGATTTAGAGAATGCTTTTTTTTTTTTCCTTTTGGTCCCCCAGAACAGATATAGGAGCACTGTGGTCTTGGAGAAAGGCCTGAGACTAAAACTGAATTGATGTTTCCAAAAAGAAATCTGTATATAGCTTTACATAAGACCAAGTTCCTCCAAACAAGACAAATTAACCCCATTTCATGTTTGCATTGTGTTCATTATTTTTTGCTTGAATACTCTATCTGGCTTAAAGTATCAACTCTTATGTACTAATAGGATTGGGCTACCTAGCTTGAACCATCATATCTCACACTCTGTAGTGACAAATTTCAATTTCAAAGCCTTAAAGTGTAGGCATAGGAAAGTTAACTGCCTCCA
>JAUBNY010000972.1:62922-82208 GCA_032275445.1 Crypturellus soui | reverse complement strand
TTCAACACTGGAATCTTGATGACTTATATATTGCTGGAGTGACCAGCAAAATAAGGTCCTTGAAGTTTTACAACACCTTCTTTAGCAAGTCATCTTTTCAATCTCCCTAGTTTTTTTTCATCAGGAATCTTGTGGTCTTCATTGTTACATTTTGATCTGTATAATAAACCACTTATGAAGCAGATGGTACCCTCTGCCTCTTCCACAAGATTTCTGGATGGAATTAATTGAAAATTAATCAAAAATTGATGAGTGTAGAATTAAGCTTTGTTCTTACATGAGAAGAATTTGTTTCTTTTTGCATAACAAAAAAATCCCTCACTCGTTTAATTTGTAGAGATGAATAAATTCCTTTGCCAGATTTCAGATGCACTTGAGTGGGGTGATTGTTTTTAAGACTGGGCTGCTGGTCTGTTGTTTTGCAGTTCTGTATTACTGGCTGGCAATTTGCATCTAGTTCTTGTTCCTGAAGGCTTAGCCTCTTGCTATACTTTCATACAATTTCCAATTGATTAAGGAAGTAGCAGTCTGGCAAAGTTTCCAGTCCATACAAATTCATATGTTTCCCAACCATGTGTACTTTATTTCTCTTCTATGACTCTCCCTGACAGTGTAGGGAAGAATCATTTCTGCAAGATGCAGAAAGTGGATAGAAGTAGTAGCACTAAAATTAGAAACATTTTCCTTGCTAAAAATATGGATTCTGCAATGTGAGGAAGAAAATGCTGCTAATGGCCATTGTTCTTCCTGCCCTGTACATGAAACCAAAGTATTTATTTTGCTTAAAGGCCTATATGTGGGTCTTTCATAATCTTAATGGCACAGCTTAAGGTTCTGGGTTCAAATATTTTTAAATATTATATGGTTGTCACTTTATACCAGAGATAGATAATAAAAGATATGCTAGGAGACAGTATCTCCTCCTATTTTCAATACTCTGGTTTTCATGTGAATTTCTGTGCATCTTTTTCATGAATTTCTGCGCATACTGTACATTGAAAAATGATGAATGCCATAGAGGACTATGAGATACAATGTGATCTGATAAATTCCCATTTTGTTAGTTTGAATTTTTATTAGTGGAGAAGACATAGAACATCCTGGAGCAGGGTTATGAGATTTACACACGTGGACTTCTGATAAAACAACCTACCTGTCCAAGAAAACTTTATGGGTAGTAAGCTTTGTAATGTTTGAAGCTGGAAGTCCAAATTAGGTTTCTAAAACTTTAGATGAATTTTCAGGATAGCTGACTCTAAAGCTGCTTCATTTCTTGAAGATGTCCTTCAAATTTATGTCCTGAACCTGAACTCAGTGAGAACAGCTGGTTATCTTCCTCCTAGCCTGCACTGAAGAAATCTGTTTCCTGGAGTTTTCTGAAAGCTTATAACTTCACACACAGACTTACCATAAAAATTTAGTCTGGATGGTAAAGGCATGTATGAATGGGCCAGAGCACTGACTAGGAGGAGACGACCATCTCTAAGCCAGAAAGAATTAGTAGGGAAAAAATGACCTATGGCAAATGCAGCGTGACAGCTAATCTCCACTTCCTTTCTGAATGTGGGCACCTGAAAACAGATGATAAACTCTGCAGTATGCTCCCATTTAAACAAAGCATGCATTTCTTCTATTTCATCAACAAACTCATCTTTGAAGGCCCTGTCTGTGACACTGCCACCACCAGAAGTAGCACTGAAGCTATTTTTTACTATACCTTAACTGGTGTATGTAGGAACCTCATGTAGATTTGGTTGCAAGGAGATGGTTTCTTTTTTTTTTAATAGCCTTTGAAATTTACCCCTTGCAGTGCTCTGTGACTGAGACATTCAGAAGCAAAGCTGGCATTTTTTCATAACTAATTTCTCAACTCTGTGAAGCAGTTCTTGGACCTTTACCACCTTCCTCTTAGTAAGATTATGTTGTTTGTGTCTGTTGCTGTAATATCTGATTACCATGGTAATTAATGTAACGTCACATATTAATATCAATATTAGCTGGACATAAAAAAAAATTTAAATCCTCTATTTTGTTATACTGTAAATTGTAAAAAATGTTATATCCTCTATCTTGTCATATTGTAAAAAACAAGAAAAACAAATGCTAATTATTTCATTTACAAGCAGCAGAATATTAACAAAAAGAAGATTAGGTATATCATTTAGATTTCCATTTATTTTCCTGCAATACAAGGTATTTGGAACAAAGTAGCTAAGAAAGGTATAGTTGCTAAGAGCGATAACAGTGTTTGGCATTTGGCCATTCTAAATATATTCAAATTCAATAACTCTTTTTTCTTTTTCTTTTTTTTTTTGCTCAGGCTTCTATTGTTGAATATTTACAATGAAAGAACAAATCATCAGAAAATATACTTTGTTTTATGAACAGTATCTGTTGAACACCTGAGATTTGTTTCTGCTCTCTTATAAAAAAAAAAGAAAAATCATAATGACAGGTTTAGTCTACTGATATCAATGGAGTTGCTTCTTATTTGCATAGAAGCTGGAATTTAAGAGTTCTTTCCCTCATTTGTATCTGGAACATTATCAGTACAGACAGTTCAAAAGTCTTTCTTTAGCAATAGAATTGCATTTTCTAATAATATGTTTTAAAAACCTCAAGAATCCCTTCTCCTTTTTCCCTTTACTCTCTTCACCTGTATCTTGTGTTGTGGGTGACTGAATCACTGTCTGCTGATCCAGACATGCAATTGGAATACTTGTTTATATAAATTAAAGAAAAGCTTTTCAACGAAATAGCAATATACAAAACTAGATTGTTTGCTTCGCCATTACAATTAAGACTATTTACATTGGTCAATATCAGGAGTTCAACTTCCTTTTCAGTAGATCAACCCACAGACAATGCACAAATTGTATCTTCAAATAAAAGTTAATTTGATGTAGTTTTAGTTCTGCACTGAACCTAATGAATGCTTCTGTGCATTCATGATTTTTAAAAATGTGATGCTAGCAAAGTATTAAACAGAAGGCATTTTAATGTTTATAATACTTTATAATACTTTCCAAACAGGAAAGTATTCCCTTGGAAAGGTACTAAATATTTTACTCAATAACTTTGTTTTGGTTCTATTAGCCATCATTCTGAAGCACATTCACACATTCTTACGTAGCGGCTTCAAGCTTCATCTTCTATCCGCAAAAGAGCAGAAGCTACAGAAAGAGGTGAACAGATGTTGTTGCTTTGAGGAGGCTGGACAAGAGTGCAACAGAATCTTAGTTGAGAGCCTGAGCAACAGAGGTCAGAAGAAAGGTGCCAAAACCAGAAGCAAGAAGAAGATGTGAAACACTTGAAGATGGAAGATGTGATGTCTGGCAGCAAGGGAAAGGCTCCGTCCCTACCTGAGGGGTTTTGTGCAGTAAATATGTCCAGGGCCCTGACAACATAAAAGAGAATTCTATCTGGAGGAGCTTTTACACCTGGCTCCACGGATTGTTGGATTAAGCAGAGGGTTAAGAAGAAGAAGCAGAAGAGTGTTAGGTTCTTCTGCATGGGTCAGAGCCTCCAACAGTCCAGGATGGTCCCTGCTTGCCTGAGGCCTAGTTCTATGATGTTGCAGGGCAACTGCAAAGACCATACAATCTCCAACTGCTACTCCTTTTTTTCTCACCCATGGCACCCGTGGTCATTCATGGCATGGCAGCGGGTGCTGGGGAACCTCAAAATGATCAGGTAAGCTCTGGAAGGGTGCAAAGATGAGGAAGATTATCCCAGGTAGTGTTCTTTCTCCTGGGCAAGGAGAAAGATCTGAGAGCAGGTGCATCCTGCTGACCATCCCCCTTGGCTTTGCAGATGATATTGTGAACACAGCTTCAGATCCTTTGAGCATCGTGGATGATGTGCAAAAGGCCTGTAGGAAGATATGAAATCGATAATTCACTCGAGAGGGAAGTGACTGTTCTCTTGACAAAGAAAGAGAAGACTGGCTTTACTAACAGATTTGCCAGCTCAGAGAAGAGAGCTTAAATGAGGTTTGCTAGGACACAAGCACACGTGAGCCTCCTGGTTGGAAATGGAAGAGGAGTTTATGAGAAAAAGAAATTAGGAAGGATTTTCACATTTCCTCTCAGAAAAGAGGCTCTTCAGAAGCTTTTATCAAGTGTCTGTGTGCTAATACACAGCAAATGGGTAACAAACAAGAGGAAATGGAAGACTACATGCAGTTATTGGGCTGTGATGCAACGGGAGCAAGGGATACCCAGCAGAAGTGACTGGAGCAGTATTATGGCTCTGTACACACTGTTGGGGAAGGATGTGCAGTAAGAAGAGGAAGGGGAGCTGTTCTGTATGGAAAAGAATGTCTTGACTGCAGAAAGCTTCAATATCAAAACAGAGGTATTTCTGTGGAGTCCCTGGACAAAGGAAAGTAATTTTTGTGGTATTGTCCCTGGGAGCTATTACAAATTGCCTCACCTGTATTTGTCTCCTCATCAAAGCTAGCAGAAAGTCCTAAAAAAACAGTACTAACTGTGGGCACTCATCTTCATGGCAGATGTAACCCATGCAGGCATCTGATAAGAGTGAAGTATATCTCTGAGCATCACTGAGCAGGAAGTTTTCTGGACTGTGTTGGTGACCATTTCCATTTCCTTTTCACTGAATGGAAATGTTAGAGGGGCTGAGCAGTAGTGCTCTACTTGAACTGACTGGTGCTCCACGAATAGGGAAGAATGACAAACGTGGGCATAGATGGCTGGATGGGCTGCAGCAACCACACACACACACAGTGGAGGATCCAGAGGAAAATTCATCATGAAAATAGCAGTTATGACTATGAACCATAGGATATTGGCCTATTCAGGAAGTTGCTAAACAGAATCCTTCAGGGGACCAAGCCCAATGGGAGACAAAGTAAGGAGGGCTAATGAATTTATATGTATATATACATATTCCTGTTTATACTTTACTCTTTCCCAATGTTGCCAGAAGCTTCTTACCTCTGATCCTGGAGGTACATTTTCCTTCTGAGTAAATCAGATCAGTCTGAGCATGGAGACCCATCACAAACAGATAAAATACAAGCTTCTTTATCCTCTCTAGGACTAAAAGCTTTTCCTCTAGCTTTGATCATTTGGTTAGTGATATAAAAAGGAGAAATATTTAACTGGGGAGACTCAAAATGGAGTCCACCAGTGCCAGAGGGGAGATACAGAAAACTGAATTCAGAAAATTATTATCTTAACTGCCAAATATGAGGTATTTTTCAACATTTGCCTTTTGAATAGGCTTTAAACATTAAAAAGGCATTTATTGGTAGACACTTCAGCAAGGTACCACAATCACTGTGACAAGTCTGTGTTACAGAGTGGAGTTATGCATATGATTGCATTTCTGATTCTTATTATTTATAGTATCTTTTAAGAAAATGAAGTCCTCATTATGCTTGACATATGGAAATAGTATGAAAGGAGCCAGAATGGATAAAAGGGGGAACTTTCCAGATAGCTTTAAGAAACAGCTGTTTTTTAAGAAAAACATTCTGTAGTATTGACCAGGAACTGAAGAACAGAAGACAAGAATTCACCATGCTGTATTGCGTCAGATTGGTACTGTAGGTATCCAAAAGCTGAGAGGCAGAAAACATCTCATTACAACCAAGCCGGTTATTACCTAGGGAAACTTCCACATTTTTTCAGTTTGTTCCCATATTATCTTTCCTTCAATCAGTAATAATCTACTGGCATAAAGGTAAAGCAGTGTAGCCTATTCTTTGCATCAAAGCATTAATAGGCAACTACAGCCAGCACATTTCACAGACAAAAAAAATTTCAGATGGCTTGCTTTTTTTGGTGTGTGTGTTTATATATGTGTGTGCATGTTAAGTTTGAACTTGCACTGAGCACCTAAAGTGACAGATAAAGTATTTGAGATATTCTTCTACTGCCTAATTAGTTCAGGTGTTTGTATTACTATCTGCCCTGTTTCATGGTACTACTGCATATGCATCAGCAATTGGAGGGAACAGCTTTATCTTTCTGATTATATTTTTCTTGATGGGGCTACTTGCTTGCTAATCTGAACAGCTTTATTCTGTGACTGTTTTATTACACAGTTTCCTTCATTGTGGCATTTGTTGATATTTGGACATACTTTCTGCTTTCCAAGTGTGTCTTTGTTCTTTTGCATTTTTTTTGTTGACTTTTATATGTAGTCCTGTATAGGTTACTAACAACTGGCTAAAGGTGCCTGGTGGGACTGTGTATTTCTTTCATTTTGTAATTTTAATTGACAAGTGAATAATAAACAAAAACAAACTCACAAATACTTTGAGATGATGGTGATAAAACTAAAGGAAGGTATTTATTATTATGATCTATTCGCCTATCTACTGCATCCAACTTGCAGTAAGTCTACATGTTCCATTAATGTATATGAGGCAGAAGGTTACATGTATATGTATTTGGAACAGACTGTATCTCAAAATGCTGGAGAAAAGGCACAATAAGGCACAATAAAACATTATGTCATATGGGGAGTTTCCTGCCTTCTCTCAGAAGAATCATATGAGGAGGGATCATTGCACCCTTGTTCTCATCAGTCCTTTCTTCATCTTTCTTGGTTTTATTTCACCAGACCTCTTCATGAAAACATCTGCAAATCCAAGCTGTATGAGAGGATAAAAAGAAATTGTTCATGAAAGAGAAATTTACGCACATACATTTACTAAAATGAGAAAAATGGGAACGTGAAGACAGAAATTTGCTTTCTTACTGTCCAACAGCATCTTGAACTATACTTAGCAAAGAAAAATAATTAAATGACAGAGAACTGCCAAGAGCCAATGGTTTGACATTGCTTTTCAGCCTTATATTAAATAAAAGCTTTGCTCTGAATACAAAGATTAATAAGAAGCTCATGATAAAGATTAACATTTTGTTCAGTATTCATTGTTTCACCTCTTATGGAAACTAGAAGCACTTTGTTAAATGGACTAACAATTTGAAAGGTTGTGTAATTTAGCTCCAGCTTTTGTAAGTACTTCTCAAGCATTTCTGTGAAAAGCTGTATTGCAGCTGCCAAAACCATTCTCCCCTGACGCACCTGCCAGTACAACAGTACAGTCTCTTATCCTCCCTCTTCTCCTTCCAATTTTATTTCACTTTTTCTTCCCTCTCTCCTCTTTTTCTCCCTTCCTTCATACCTGTCTGTTTTTGTTCTTGTTAAAGGCTGGAAAAGGCCCTATGTGTTGTATGCGGGCACAGCGGGAAGGAGGGCAGGTGCCTGGAAGAGCATTCATGAATTGGAGGTTTCCCCATGCAGTGAACTCTCGGTCTACAGAGACCTGACCTTGGATAGAAATGCTTGGGGGGCAAGAGATACAGATAGACTGAAAGAGAGAAGGAGATAGCACTGATGAAACAGGACTGTACTGAATACTTTCTATACTTGATAGCACTACAGTTAGAATTCAACATATCTTTTCATTCTTTTGGCATGTAAACCTAGTTCTTCAAAGACTGTTAGGGTTGTCAATATACTTTTATTCCTGGACACTTTCTTATTCAAAACTTCTTTTTATGGTCCATTCAAAAGGCAAACTCCCTATATATCTGACATATGCTGCTGCAAATATTGAGAAGGGGTTGCTCTGAAATAGGAACTCTATTTTTGAAGTTTTTATTTAATTTAAATAAATATAGCTTAAGCATCACTATGACACCAGTATATCTCCATAGATACTCCAAATTGTATTCTTTTGTCCATGAATACAGAGAGATGGTATAAGCTGGTGGAACAAAGATATGTCAGAAGATGGGCTATGACAGATAGAAAGCGTTTGCTTTTGTGTTTGTTTCTTTTTTGTTTGTTTGTTTTTAAACCACTTAGTTAGTTAGCTTTACTCTAATTTCCACCACTATGGCAGCAGGAAAACTGACAGACTTAGTCAATTCTGCAAAACGTTGGTGGGTCTGGGAAACCACAGATAACAATTCAGAAACTCTCCTGATTTTTTTTTCTCCTACATATGACAACTAAAAATGATAGAACTCTCATAGAGTGGATATTCCGTGTTACAGCCCATTTGAGCTTTGGGCTGTTGGCAGATCTCTTCAGGGAGGCTTAGCTCTGGCTATTGAACACATTGTTCCTGAAAGCTGAAATCAAGTCCTTGTCTTTCAAAAAAGAGACAAGCACAGTACTATACGATACAATTGTTTTCTTTAATAACATTGTAAGGTCCCAGAAAGCTGTAATGCCTCTCTATTTCTATCCCTCTCTCTCTCTCTAACCTATTGGTACACCACTTTTTATGACAGAGGAAAAAAAAAAGTAGAAAATCTGTTCATTTCACAAATAAAATTTCTCAGTTGAACTGACTTATTTGAGATTTTTTTTTCCTGAGGCTATAGAGCATGTAGCATTAAAAGAGCAGCATTTACTGTTTCTATGGTAAAGTACTGAACATCACTGCAGTGCTCACACAACTGGATATTTCTAGAGGAAAATGAAACAAAAAATGCTCATTTTCTTCAGTGTCTCTAGGGTGTATTAGTGCAGCAATATATCTTTTTAATCTCAAAAGAAGCACATCATTTGTACCTTAGTGTAACAAACTCCTTTGGACATAAATTGTCTGATTATCAGTTACTAAATTTTAGGTTTGATTTTCTTGTTGTGTAACCTTACCCCAGCATGGAGTGAAAAGCAGCCTGTGCTCTCCCATGAAAACAGAGGGTCCTGAAATAGCAAATTCCCAGTTAAATAACATTTGCCGAAATGTACTGACCTAAGAACATACGTTTCAGAATTCTGTTCCTGTTCTCATGACTCGCCTTCATTGTCTGAGAGCAAGAGCAAATATAAAATGTCAAACCACAGTGATTTTCAAGATAGCGGTAAATGATTCAGTATGTCTACATGCATGTAGACATATTGCACACCGCTGAACAAATACACTAGCCTGGGACTCAGAAGCCACATCTATCCTCGCTTCTCGACAGACAAAATTAGCCTGGACAAATGTGTCCTCACCAGGTTGACGAGGCTATGCACAGCCAAAGGGATCTGTGTGAAACCCTTCGCCTCTTACAGCAACAACACCTTGAGAAACTGCAAAGAGAGACAGTTATTGATTTGTCCTTTGAGCCAGATCGAATAAGTCGGATGAGCTATCAACTCCTTTCTGAACTGAGAGAATGAGGAGCAGGGACAGCAGATCCTGATAAGAAAACAAACTAACTCAGGAGGTAGCCAAGGGGATAGGATTATATCTTCTTAGTCCTATTTACACTAACTACATTTATTTACAAAATAAAGTGTTTGTAGACTATCTTAATGTGAACATTTTTTTTTTCATTTATCTTCATGATGCCTCCTTGTGGGAAGAGGATGTCAGTGGAGAGAGAGTGACCCCTTTAAATAGCAAGAATGACTAAGGCCATTGCACCTTCTTTCTATCTTCAGTTGTCAGAGAGCAAAGAGTCAGTTAGGTTTTCTCCCTAATGTCTCTTGAATGGAGGCATAAGACAAACAGAGCATTTACTTCATGTTTTACTTTATTGGGCTGTATATGTGTGTGTGTGTGTGTATGTATGTGTAATATATAGAGAGAACATCAACTAGAAGCTGAAGATATTTAGACAGCCTATATTACATTCTAACTGTTTTTAAATATGTATTTTAAAAGCAGTCTGTGTAGAAATGGTAATATAAAAATAATGGAATAAATAGTATTTTGCTGAGTCCTGAATTTTGTCAATATTTAAGATATTAAGTGCTATAACTGTAACTAAATGACAATTTTTCCTACCTTATGAAATAGTTTATTTGTATAGATTCAAATATTGCCATTATGGAAGGTACATAAGGAAACTGAAGTTTTTTTTATATTGTGCATTATAAGAATGATCACTTCATCTTGCTTTGCTTATAATGCAGTTGATAGATTCTACTTATCACAGAGGAAAAAAACCTCAAACTATCTAACTTTCAAGTCATGGAAAACAGTTGGCTTTCTAGCAAGAAATGAAACTTAGGCACACATGCATTGACAAATATTAATGAATTATTGCATCTCAAATTTGATAAGGGAAAATCAAAATTTCAAATTGTTTAAAAACAATTAAAATAAAATTGCTTGAAGAATAGTTCCTGGAATTTTTAAAGTATCAGTGCTATCCCCTGTATGTTACTCTTCTCACAAAAATATATTTAACTTTACTGTATGTAGCCTGCAACCACCTCAAAGTTCGAGTTTTTAGACAGCAACAAAGCATGTGTTTAAATTCTAAGGAAGAGAGCAGTTTCCCATAATACCAAGCTATTGCATACATTGCATCAGTCCAGATGAAGACATAAAAACCTCACAGAAGAGAGTAAATAAGGATAAGAAGGAGCACAAGAAGTTGTTTAGGAATCAATTTGTTCTCAGGATGAGCAGACTTGTTTCCGAAATCAGGACACAGCATGGATAGAAAAAACTGAGGATGTACTATGAAGAAATTGAGTTGAGCAACAGGTTCTGCCTCTGAATGCTGGCAAATAGCATTTCACAGTATGTCTAAACATACTCAATTATTTCTATCATTTGGGTCAAAGGGGATATGTCACTTCAACTGTCCTCCTCCTTTTCATCCAAAGACTTATATACATTTCTTTTTCCAACAATTGAATGAATAACAACAGAATAAATATATAATAAATATTATATAATAAAATAACAATAAATAGTATTTCCCATACCATAACTATTTTTCTACAGTGAAAATTCGGTCATTTCCATGACATTTAATTTTAATGTCATTCTGACTTATTCAAAGTATTATCATTTCCATGATCTTGTGTTTATGGGCTACAAAACTTGGATTTGCACACTTACTGTTATACTAGCATTTTTGACATTGCCAAAGCTATAAAGCTAGAGCATTTAATCACTTATTTATTTACTTATTTAATACTTAAATACACCAGGATAACTTACTGTTTACAGGAAATGCCAATGTCCTTTTGTGAGCTAAATAGTTTTTTAGTGTAATACACGATCACCACTCTTTTTCTTGACACATTTCTTAGCCACCACTGAACTGACAGTAGTAATAGTGTAAGTATAAACTATTAAAATAAGAGTGTAAACATATATTTATGTAACAGTCTTGCAAATTAGGGCAAAATGTGCCCCTTCCTTTTGATCATCAGATTCACAAATGTGAAAAGACATTCAGAACAGTAAGCTCTTAATATACATGTAGAGATTTCCCTCTAGATATTTTACTACCAAAAGAAAATCTGGAAATTACCTGCCTACCATAGCAATCTCTCAAAGCACGTGATTGAAATAAATAATTTTGTAACCAGGCTTCCACCAAAATAATATTCCTCTCCCCAAAGAAATGGATGAAGAACAAAGCCTCCTAGTTCTAAAGTTTCTTTTTGTGATTAGAAATGAATTTTGTTTTTGGGGGGAGACACCAGGATGTTCCCAGAAGCCAGGTTTCTAAAAAATATTTTGCAAAATTGAATTAGAAGATACAATGTATCTGTTCCAAGAAAATTATTTCTTTAGCCTTTTAGAGTCACTCATTTTTCTCAAATGTCTCCCTCAAATTTAAAAGTAGTAAATCTATATTGCATCTGAAGGGGGAAACAGAACAAATTAATAAACATCTTAAATAGTATTGCATAGAAATTCAGTTAATTTCAGCAAATATGAAACATCTGCTTGGGAATGCTAGCCTGAAAAGGGTCCTCTTGTGTATTGTGCTTCTTCACTGTAAAAATATGTATCATTATTGCTGCAGTAAGTTGAATAGATGTGTGTCATATTACTGATTTATCTCTTATTCGTTGTTCTCTGTATGCATGTGAACATGAAAATAACACACTGCTGCAGTTAAGTTTTTATCACTGATAGTTCAAGTATTACCAATGTCTTATTTTATCTCCATAAATCTTATGGAAGTAGTGTGAAACTTTCAAAATAATACATGAAATCAAATTGAGTGTTTTGTTGTTGTTATATTGCAGATGTAGGATGGGGCCTCGTTTGTGAAGACAATTTGATCATAAATTAGTTGACTTGCTTATTAGTAAGGATATGAATAATAATAAAGTTATTTTTTAAAATAGAGGTGAAATGACATAAAAAAATCAAAACTTTAAAAAATTCAGACTTTTCTCTCAATCTGCATGTGCATGAAAGAGACACATGTGTTATTCTTATTCTTATTATTAGTCAAGAGATTTCCTGCATCTTAAGAACCACTAGACCAAATGTAGAAATAAATATTGAGAATGTGTTAATCACACTGGAATGCATCAGAATTAAACATTTAATAATTCAAATCCAAAAAGCAACTGGAAAACCTAAACATCAAAACCTTAAAATGTCTGAGAAATGTTTGTCCACTTTTAAAAAACTTTTATATTGAATATTGTTCCTTGGGTGGCTTGTGCTTTTCCTGTGTCTATATAAGAGTAGGCCACTAAGAAGGGAAACTGATAAATTGAGAAGAACCAAAAAGAGATGAAAACTAAGATACAAAGGTCCTTTAAAGCTTCCCTAAAAATATGTCCATTAAAATAAAATCCCCATTAAAAAAGTGAAAGGAAAATTTTATGAAAGGGGAAAAACTTCATCACAGAGTTATCAGTAAACTTCAATACTGTTCTCTTCCCAAATTCTTTTTAAAGCATCACAGAACTGTGTCAGGTGTAACGGAGCCTTTATGAAAATCTGACCATGGTTTTAGAGTCTGAAAATACTGAAAACATATCAGTGGTTTATTACTCAGCCTATCATTTTTATGTGGGATCATTTTTATGTGCATGCAGCAGCACACTAATGTGTTCTACTTGTGTAAATGGTTGCTCTCCTCGTGAAGCAAGCAGCAGTTTGTTCGCTGGAGCGCCATAGAGAGGACTCCTTTATTATGGGAAATGAAGATTTCATTATTTTGCTGGGAAATGCCCTGGCACTGTTTCAGCAGTTTCAGTACAGGAATGCAGTTTTGAAAACATCCCTCATTCATGTCAAAAGAGTTGCCAAAGATCTTGAGGCTTTGCAGGAGTTCCAGCAGTGTTTTTAGGTCTTTGAGCTGAGGCTGAGGTATCAGTAATATTATCTTTAAAAGATGTTTCTAGTTTCAAGTTCAGATGTTGTTGCTTTGGGTTCTTGGCAGAAGAAAGTTTTCAAAAGGTTCTCATAGATGGCAGGACTGCATATTGTTGTGTAGACTATTTTTTTCCAATTTATTCATATGCTCCATAGTCAAAAAGAAGGTTGGTGTTACACAACGGTCAGCATGCAACAAATTCAATCAAACATACATGGAATTTCCCTCCTTGAACTGAAATTTCCATCCTCAGCTCTCTGCTGTGCTTACCCATCAGCTAGTAGTGGAGCTCACTACTGGGAGCAGTTCATGTGATTTTCCATGTTGCTTTTACCGACATCTCAACTCTCATTCTGCCTGGAGATGCTTTCTCAACTATAAGGTTTATAAGGGCAAGAATAAGCTGAATCAAGTATTCCTGATCAGACAACTGCCACTGCACCCTTCCTTACTCTGCAACTTGCTTCTGGAAGGAAACTGGCTGTGATTAAATGTGTCCTTCGGGTCACTGGTTTGAGGCCTGGGTTGAGGCTGCAAAAGGGCCTAGCACAAGGCAGTACCCAGTGTCAGCTCTTGGGAACATCATCCATAAACTGGTAAAGAAAGGTCTTGTGAAAACTTCGTGTGCTGAGATTTTGGTACACTAAGGAAAGATATTCTTTTATGACACATTATCCTCAGTAACCACTACTCTGTGTTCAGCCAAGCTCTGTTCTTCAAAGAACAGGAGCAAGTGCAGATTATTTCATCTCAGTAGCAGCATGTCCCCCCATCCCCACCAGCTGCTTCTGAATTCCTAAATGTGGAGCAGTAGGAGAATTACAGGTTATATCAGTCCTGTTAGTTCTCAGAGGAGAAACTCTACTGCTCTCTCCCTCCCACCCCCAACACTGGCAGTGCTTCTCTTTTAAGTGACACTACTGCACTTCCAGAGCAGCAGCAGCTTATTTCACTTCATTCTTTTCTCTCCAGCCATCTGTGTATCTTCCACATTTGCAGCAATGGTACTGCCTGAAATGATGAAGTTTCCCAAGCTGTGGAGGGGCAGGAAAGCATGTAGTTTTGGTTGTCATTTTTCAAAATAATGCACAGGTCCCTCTGGTCTTGTTGACATGCTGCTGTCCTGGGATTTCTGCACCATTCTTAGAATTGTGTTGCTGAGCTGCTTTCAGGCTCCATTCCTTTTCTCTTGACAGAGATATATCAGTTTGCTCTTCCTGTTTTAGGTCACTTTTCCTCACCAGGTTTCTTTCCTTCCATTTTCTACTACAGGAGTTTGCTAATGCTGCTTGTGTCCTTGCAGAGGTCCTCCCCCTGCCCTATTTATATCTTTCTGCTTCCTGCAGCAGACTTTACAGGTCTTCTCCCCTATTCCCTGCTGCTTCTCACCACATGGCCATCATCACATTCCCATCATCTTCCCCATCATCTTCTTGTTTTCTTCAGACCGGTCTACCCTGGGCTTGCTGTTGCTTCTCCCTTCTCACAGGGCAGAAGGACTCATGTTTTCTTTATCTATTCACTTCCATTTTCTTGCTTGCTGCTTTTATGCATATATGGCCATATCGTCCCTCTCTTTGTAAAATCTATATATTGCAAATCACAGTATAACCTTCTGACATTTTTTCCAATGGCTAACAAACAATTTTATCCATATTTTAAATCCATATTTATCCATATTGTATAACTCCAGGACCTGTTGTTGGATGTTAATGCTGAATACTATGTATCTGCACCCTTTATCTATAGCTTACTACATTATGCTTTTGAACAGTGGTTGCTGAGGCTGGTCCCAGGCTTTTTTACTCTATTTTCCTACTAATCTCTCATCACTCTTCTGTTGGTTATGTAGTTTTTTCATTATGACTATTGTATATTTTCTTCTGTGCATTCAAACAGCAATATTCTCTCAGGGGACAGACTATACACTGCATACACTGCGGTGAACGCAGTATGCACTGCACTGCATACACTGCATACACTGCAGTGATCGTTCACTGCAGTGTGTTAAATTCAGAGCCCAGACCTTCTCTTTGCTGTCATACAGACTTCTGGTCTTTGATGTCAAACTTCCTCAACAATTTCTTAGAACTAAATAATATTCTTTTATATGTGCTTGTGTGATATTCCCCCTAAACTCGGGAGATCTTTGGGCTGTACTTTTTCTTGTTTTGCAGCCCAGCCTAGTAAAAACAGGTGGCTGCCTAACTCCTAAGTGAAGTCTGCAACCACTTTAAGAACTTTTTCTAGAAAATGGGGCATTTCAGTTACATAATAGAAGGTTTATGCTGTAGATTTTGTCAATGGATTTTTCTTCCTGTTTATCTCAGAAAACTACAGCAATCTCTGCCTCTTCTTTATCATATCTACTCTATATACGTTAACTAGTTGACTGTTTTGTAATTTCCTATAAATTACCAGAAAGATCAATCTCTTACTTATCCACTGAGCGCACATATTATTCCTATGAAAGGTTATGAATATTTGTCTTTCATAAAAGTAGGTTTCTGGAAATGTTGAATTATCTATATCAAGAAACACTTGTCATCGTAGGAGACAAAACTATTCAGAAATTCAGATTACAATTTCCTTAAAGTAAATCCTAAAAGTAACCCCTGTAAAAACTTCACTTTGTTTAAAGATTATTTGTAGCTTTATGTTCACAGGACATGGAAATCTCATCTGGAAAAGTTATGAACAGTAAATAAAAATAAGAGAATATCTTAAAAATCAATATATTTTCAATTGAAAAATGCAATCAGGAAAAAAATTACACTGTATTCTTAGTCATAATACCATCATGATAATCTTCATCAATATCTTTCTTTTAAAAATCTGGATGATGGATTACAATATTTTTTCAACTATGCAAGCTGTAGAAGCGGTTGCAGTAGGGTGGAAATATATAGGGTAGAAAAAAAAGTAATTTGCAGTACAGTGTTTGTGAAATATTTCTTATGCATCCTTCCAGAGATTATGGAAGGCTCTGCAGGAACCATATATATGGTACCCCATATATGTAGAAACATTCTTAAATTGGCATCTAGCAAATTCTCCTACCATCTTCATCTTTCAGTAATTCTTTGAAAGGCAAGCTCTTCTTTACTGTGGCACACTGAAAGAACATAGGTCAATTGATGATATAACTGAAAAAAGCATATATCTTGTATCAAACACAATGCAGATAGCACTACCATTTTATTTGCTACCTTGTCTTTTCTTGGAAAACAAGTTTTGAAATTTTTACCAAGTCATCCTAAACTGTGAAAAAACATGCATCATTTTTTCTACTGGTATACTTACAGAAATTTCTGTAAATCTCCTTCTGTGATCTGCTAACACTGCTTTACAATGGATAGGTACCATTTAGAGCTGATTGATTGATAAGATTCCTTTGAAGGGATCTCCTGGGAAGGAAGCACCACCAACAGCCTAGGTAGTTAAGAAACACTCATAATGCAATGTCATTAATTAATTTTATGCATGTCACCCAAACAGTTCAGCTTCAAACAAAGGAGATGATCAGCCTCCAGCATCTTCACTGAAGTCTTCCCTATTACAAACTTTCTCTTGTGAATTTGATTTGTGAGTGAACCAGACACTGTCTAATTGTCCACTCTTTAGTTTAGCAGGAATGGGCTGTGGGATTTTGTCCTTTGTCAATGTAACCATGATCCTGCTTCTTGACACAATGCTTCAAAAGCTACCCTTCACATTGGACAGTTCTGTACCTCACCCTCCTCTCCACAAATCTCCCAAGCACAAACACTGCTGCACTAAAGGGCAGGTATTCCAGCAGTGAGAATCTCCTCTTGTCGAGTCTTAGTTTAAAAATAAAATAATAATAATAAAAAGGTGCAACTCAGTGCAATTAGTTACTATCAGTTCTTGACAGGTTTTGCCAATACTTACTTCTGAGTCTGTAACCCTCTGGAAGCACAGGTACATTCTAGAAGTCTGAAGATAATTATGTGAACTCATGATTGCAAACATTTGGTGTTGATAAAAGTAGACAAGAAATCTGTCTTGTTTTTAGTGTAGTGTGGATAGCATCTAAACAACTTGATCATTTTAAAATCAATAGAGGAAGAAGGTCTTTGTTCTTCAACCTCACAAGAACTAGGTGGATGTGGGACAGTCAAAGTGACATCAAAGTCCATATGAGAAAGACTTTCCCAACCTTCTTTTATTTGGAACAGATTCACAGATTATGTACACTGGGAAGGACAAGCTCTGCTTGTTGCACTTCTACTGGTGTGCACTTACACACATGTAAGTGCCCAAAGATGCTACCACCAAATGGCACCTTACTTCATTGCATCATTGGCCACGGCAGACACATGCTTTAAAATCTGCTTTAGAGATCTATCACAAGTATGTAGTAAGGGGTGTGAGAAAGTAAAAGATTAAGAAACAGTCATGAACTTGATGTTCACATCACTTGATGCTCTTTATGCTGATTTGAATAGGATTAAGAGAGTGAATTCAATATGGTTTGGATGCAGGTTAGTAAGGAGATAGGGAAGAACTTTTGACTGCACTTTGTCAAGCTCTTAAGCTTTTCACCTTCAGCAGACAGGATAAAGTCCACCATATTGCATGTTTTTTCTCCCTCTTTCTCTCAGCATCACAGAAAAAAATGTGCATGCAAGTGTTAGGATCACCAGCTATCTCTCACCATAAATATTCATAGAATCTTTGAAGATACTAATCTTTGACATGTTCCATAAATCTTTATGCTCAGACAGAAAGATGACAGTCTTTGTCATGGCTTAAAAATGTCCATACTGTACAGTAATTTTTGTGATGATCTTAAATGAAACAGAAGACAGATCAGCTACAGACTCCTATTAAAAAAAAAATCAGTGGTAAATCACATAGATTAAACATGTGCTTCTTCCACTAAAATAATCAGCAAACATCAGGAGTACAGCAGAAGTGTGTGCTGTAAATTCTGAAGCATCATTAAATTTAATAATGGCATAGAATTTCTGAACTGAAAAAAACTCCCCAAAATTAACATTAACTATACAGGCATAGAGAAATAAGTTTTTGAGTTTGATTTGATATTACATTAGATTTATAATTTTTCCATGTTTTTATGTTTGAATTGGGCTTGCTCTGAATAAGGTGCTTTGTAGAGACATTGCATCTAAATCAGTTGAAATTGTCTGTCTATCTGACAAATATAGGATTATTATGTTAGATATCTTTCTCTGAAATAAGGAGAATAAGAAAAGGAAAATAAAGGAAGGAAAATAAAAGCTTTGATGACAAGATGTACACTTACTTGCATGACTTCATATTGCTTAAATTTAGTAAGGAAAAACAAAATATAAATTGCTGAATCAAAGCAGGTACCTATGAGTGTGTGTAATCAGAGAAAAAATACATATAATTGAGGGACCCCAATACACATTCCAGACATTATATATCTCTGTGCAAAGGAGAACATATTTGCACAACTTTTTACATGAAAAAAGTGTGGAGCATCTTTCCTCATGACACAAAGTAACTATCTAATTCCACTGACAGCTCTACTCTGCATAATCACGTATGCTCCGTCTCCTTGCCTTGTTCCTTTTGATTGCCTTGATAAAGGTCTGCGTCTATTACTGTTCTTAGTTTAATTGCCAGTTGTATTTAGGTGAAGATTATACTCTCCTTTTGTGTGGACCGCTATCTGGGTGGTTGTTACTGAATTCCTGAATCTCATCCTGCTGTGGAATAAGGACACAGCTGGAGGGCACAGCTAGGCTCAGGATCTGAGGCAGCTTTCAAACTCTCCATGAAACCTCTTGCTACAAAGAGTCTATGATATGATTAGATGGACCTTGTTATGTGTCCGAATAAATATAGCTCCTTGATATTGCACCACACAGAGAAGCATGGAAGACAGGATGGTGCAGCCCGCAGAAGGGTTTGCTCTGGTGCGATCCCTAGGAATTAAGGAGCAATGGCCAGAGCACCACAAAGTGGTTGCTGTAGCCCTCCAATGATCCTGTAAGTGCTGAGCAAACCTAGTTAGGATTAAAGTGACACAGCAGACTCCTACTGTAGCATCTAGATACTATGGAACTTTACATTAGATTATCTGTGGATAATGCATACTATTATCTGTTGAGCATCCATATGGATGCCTATTGAATATGGATACTGTAATCTGTTGATAATACTGTTGGCCATACTGAGATTCACTGAAGCCATTTTTTT
>JAUBNY010000972.1:40974-51853 GCA_032275445.1 Crypturellus soui | reverse complement strand
CGAGGTGCCTTAGGTGCTCTCTGACCCAATCTTCCTCTACCCAGGGCAAGTCTTCCTTTCTTCCGGCTTCTTCTCTTATCGCTAGGACCTGGGACTCTACAGGGTTGCCCTTGGTAAAGATGTTCTAAGAGTTGGTGGAGAGAAAAGGAAAAAAAAACGAGGAAAGTGGAGAGAGAGACATTTGCAGAAGGAGATAGAAAATGTAGGTAGAGGCAGCTGAAACTCACTACTGATAGACTTCCCAACAAATTTAATTGAACATCTGTAATCTAGTACCTTTCAGTAGGCCCTAGTTACAAACACACACATCTGCTCACACTCACTCACTTGATACACTACTGAGCATATGCTAGAACCTAAACTTTTCATTTCCTTGCTTTCAATTTGACATGTGAAAACACTGTTACCACAACTTCTCTGCTTTCAAATTCTACAGAGATACAAAGACCAGACTGAATCTTGGTGTAGTTCTAATGAATTCGGTAGAGTTATAGTAGATGATAGCAACTTGGCTTTTTAATTTTAGTTATTCAATCCAAATTTCATGCTAGCAACACAGATTTATACATTTTAGAGATATTGAAAAAGATTAATGTTTCTAAATGCTTTTACAGTTGAAGTAGTTATATACACAGAGTTAAATCGTAAAATATTTTGAAGCTTTTCTTACTCTTGCATATTGCTGAAATTCAGCAAAACATCTTCAAACACATTTCATCAAAAGCAACATGTTTTTACTCATTTTTATTCAACAAATCATTTAGGCAGTTTTTTAACTTTAAATACCAGCAAAGCCTAGGCAAGTAGATGAATTTAGATATATACCTAGAAATATGCTACCACTTATCTGCTTTATTGAATGGTGGAAGATTCCTGAAGCCAGGCTATAAAGAAAAAAAGTGCTTTATTGGCTAAATAAACTGTAAAAAAAATGCATTCAGTATAAATAAAGAATTTAATCTGTTTAAATCAGATCAGTGTAACTCTAGCTTGAAAAATATATATATTTATTTCCCACTTCCTCTTCCTACTGGAAGCATAAAGGACTTATGCCCGAACAAGTTAGCTTTTTGAAAAAAAATAAAACCTTTTATAAGCAATAAAAAAACAGTGACCATTTAATAGGCTAGAAGTAAATCACCTATACAGATATATTTGATTTAGTGGCATATTTAATAAAAACTAAAAATGAAAGCAGCCAATTCTTGCATGACTGATTTGCATATGAGTTGATTTTATTTGGTTACTCTATCTAATAATAAAGCACAAGTTTATAGTGTCCTAATTGGTTTAGGTTATTGATTTTTAAGTGTACACTGTGTAATTACTCTTTGATATCAAAAAACATGCTTGACTGGAACATAATTTGCATTTCATTTTTCATTTCCACAGCTTTGTTAGTTCCATTCTAGCATTCCTGTTAATAAATGACTAAATGACATTAAATGAGCATTCAAATTAATTTGCCTTAAATTCTTTGCTTTGTGATTTGTGTCCCATTTTTGCATTCATTGGCAGCATGGGAGAAACAACTGTTCTTGGAAACTCTACTCTTCACATTCTGGGTGGTCTTATTAAAAAATGGATATGGTAATTAGTGATCTTCTTTCTTCTTTCCCCCCCATCTTATTTTTGGCCTACTCTGTTTTTATCTCTGCAAATTTCTCACTATCTATCTCAGAACTTCAAAACAGTTATAGTTTTCCAGAAAGGGAAGACTAGAATATTTTAGTGTCATTTTGACAATATACTACTACCAACCAAAATGAAGCAGCTTCTCTGTCTGTGATTTGAACCAACAACTTCCTCAAATCATGTGTTTAATGGAAATTTGTATCAGGAAATCCTTCACATGAATGTGTGGACACACAGACTGAAAGGTTGTGATCTACATATTAAGAAGAGATTTAACATTTAAGGAAGAGTTACTGGATCCAGTTGCTTCAGGAATATAATAGTGCACTCACATATCAATCACATCTCATAGGATCAAATCCTGGAAAAAGACAAGGACATCTTATTTTTATTATCAAAAAAAAAGTAACAGAACGACAAAGTTACGTGTGACTCTCACCCTCCCAAATGTAACTGCAATGGGAACAGAGGAAAAGACTTGCATGGAGAATGAACATGAAGACTTGATGGGAACAGAAGATAAAATTCAAATGAATGAAAAACAAACTAGACCCTAGGATGTTAAACCTCTAGTTTAACATTTGCCAGTTTGTCTTGTTTGTCAGAAATCAATGCTAAATTTTCCAATCAGAGCTGTAATGATAGCCGATATATTTCAGTGCACCATCAATACTATAGCAACTTACTCAATTGTTTTTACAGTACGTGAAGAATCAGAAGATCAAAATTATATATGAAAGGATGTTCAATTGTGGTTTACACTGATACAAAATTTTGACATGAAACATGATATATCAAAAAGAGAGCCTTTGAGAGTTTATTTACACTGTACAGTGATAAGACTTAAAAGCATGAACCTGCCCCCAAATGTTTGGTCTTGCTTTAATTTGTTCAAAGATTCTTAGGAAATTGCCAACGAGTAGATTGACCTGAAAGTTGCAGGAGTACAAATAAATATCTGACATTTTTAAGGAGCTTATTGAAATGACTGCATGACTCTCTCATGGCAATGCTAAGGGTATGTGCATGTGACAGTAGGAAAGGTTTTTCTGTTAGCATCCTATTCAGGAGCAAAGTTGGTAGGTATTCCCCTGTATACCTGTAGGTATTCCCTTGAATTAGGCAACTAGTTGAACATTAGCAGAAGATAAGGCTTCCAGTACAGTCCCTCCTGTTATAGAATCAAATAGTGTTGGCATACACCCTGTAATGTCAGGCTGAAGTCTCTGAAATTGTTGCACTGCAATATTCTGCTAAAAAGTACACACCTACTGACAACTAACACCTGAGAATTTATGATGAATATTTTGTCAGGCATGTCAGATTTTTTTCTGCTTAAGATCATATTCTTGTAAATACTAAGATCACATACTTTTGTAAATGCTATTTATGTTTCAAAATTATCTGTTATAGGATATCTATGAAGAAATCTTGATATAATTCATTTGTAATTGCTGCTCTTGTAGGATAAATTTTTCAAAATCAGATTGATTTCCAAGTATAAAAGAGGAAATGGGCATAACATTTCCCTTTTGTCGAGGAGGCTATTCTGCCCTCTTTTCTGTTTCTTTCTTTGGATTAATTAATTCAGTCATCAGTGTATTTACAATATCTACAGAAATCTAGAGCCTAAGGCCCCCAAATTTTATGAGTTTTATGTTTTCTGTGTTTTGAAACTTATTCTCCCATGTTTCAATTGCCCAAAATGCTTATGAGGCAAGAACAGTCTAAGTATTGGTGATCTTCAAAAGGAGAAGGGAATCCTGCTATGCAGGCTTGTAGTAGTTAAAAGATGTTCCTCCGGCAGCTGCTGTCACGTTGCTCGTCAACTGCATCCTCTACATCTTTTTGCAACATTTATCCCTGTGAAAATTATATGTTGATGAATTGGTTAGACACTGTGCAAACTTTAAAGGACAGAACTGTGATTAATACATGGTGAAGAGTTAGGATGAGAAACAAAAAAAAAAAAAACACACCACAAATTTTGAGAGAGTTCAATAAATTGAAACTAAGGGGAAAAACATGCTTAATATGATTTAGGATTTAAATGAAATTGACTTTACACAATTTGATTGATGGAATCCTTTTTCTCCTTTTTGTAGTGGCCTTTCTAGGCATATTTAAAACCTTCATCAGTTCTGCAGAAAAAACAATGAATTAAAATAGTGTATGATTTTAATTGAGAACTTTGCTGTTTGTTATAAAAAAAAAGAATTATGATAAAACAACTCAAGGAAGTGTTCTGCTTAAGTGGGGAATGGATCATAAACATACCTGCTAGATGCAATTAGGTAGTAATTGTATTTGATGCCAATTGCATTTGATGCAAATCTGAACGAGTAACTTAAGTAGCCATTAAGAGTACTCCACTCTATTAACAGAGTAGCTTTAGGAAAGAGGAAGTAAATAAAAAAAGACATAGCAGATGAATAGTATGGTTAAAGATGTCTTTATGGAATAATATTTATGGCATATCACTATGTCTAGTTTATAGTTCTGTCCAAATATAAGCATGGATCAATGTTTATTGTGGGGTTTTAGTACACTGATAAGAAACAACCAGTTCAGTTTCAGTAGTAAATGCTAAGTTATGCTTTCAATTCTGTCCTCTGAATATGTTATTTTTGATAGATCCAGCACAACTGAACTTTAGTAGTATGAGACACAAGATCAAAAGCACAGTGCTAATGAATATGTCAAAAGATACCCACTGGCTGAGATTGCAGTTTGTTCTTACTGTAAAGCTAAGCAGTTCTGCCAGTGGCTTGTAAAAAATATAACAACACCTGGGACATTCTGAGGGGATCAGCATAACTATAGACATAGGTCTGTAGACATTTCTTTCTCCAGTTCTTTCCTCTGTGGTTTCTTAGTTTATTTGTGTTTGGAATACAGAGTGACTAGTAGCTCTTGACTAATTCTAAGTTCTAATTTATTACACTTGTAAATTAAATGCACATACACCTAACTTTGGTATAAAAGTCGCCAGTCATGAAACAATACATATCCATGCTCTCTTAGGGTGGTTGTGTCTATACTGACTTTTGTGCTCCCTGACATAAATCTCAAAACATGACTAGGAGTTTTTTAGGTGAGATCAAAGAACAGCAGGGATTATTCCCTCAATGTAACAGTAGAGATAACCGATTTTCCAGCACCCAGGGACATCTCTTTGGGAGTGGAAATCTGAGAGCAGCACATGGACTACCAGGAAATGACACACAGGACAATTCTAAGGAACACGGTTTTACAGCGTATATCTATATTATCTCTCATCTTGGGATGTGAACTTTTATTCAATGAAAAATTTTCAATGGTTCTATAGCATACTGTTAATGCATATTCTGGCTTTAATTTGGAATACATCTCTATTTAGGCAGGCTCTCAGCCAAAAGGGAAGGCATGAAAGAAAGGCAAAGTTCATGGATTCTTAGCATCCAAGTTTTCTCCTACAAAAAAAAAAAAAAAAAAAAAAAGAGAAATGTGGCTGTAGCCACATGCTGCAGTAGCTTGAGTCTACCTAGCAGAAGATATCAGTTCTGCTTTACTTTCAACACATTTGCTTTCACACTCTGAGGAATGCAAGTTGGCGATCAAATTGTTTTGGGCATTATTTAAACTAATGTGCCTCCTGAATATCAAATATTCCAAAATGTTCATGAATTTTGAGTCACTGTGCAGATAAAGGCCTTTCAAGTACATCAGACCTATTGCTTATAGATGTCAGACGTACTGGTTGCTTATATTTTTGGAATTGCTGAATAGTTTTCTTTCCCTATGTAAATTAAGTGTCTGTTTTTTGAGAGGTGAGAGTATCTCTTTTATGCCATCAGTCTTGGAGTTTGTGAGACAACTGGTAATGTTTGGCTACATCTAAAGTATCTAGAACTGATGTTGGCCAGGTGATTGGCAAAGGGACTAAGTTCTGGTCCTAAAACTGAGCTCTGACTATGCACTGGGACTCTTATTCTGTGCCAGGTATAGGTGAAAGTGGAAACAGATGCAGTACCACCACCATGATGCTTTCTCACCATAGGTCAACAGAATTTAGTTCAGGTTTTGTCATGTAACATAGAGCTAGGAATACAGGGACTGATGATAAACTTCAACTTGAGTTTGATCATTCCCACTGGAGCTTATTGACTAAACTAAGGCTTAGCATGAAAAGAAAAGACCTTGTCATTTGTAGGCAGTAAAAATACGTCTGCATTCATATATTTCATTTGAAATATAAGCTATTAAAATCTCTACACATTTAACAGCTCTAAAGCTGAAATACAAAAAGCAGTCTTCCAAAACCCTGTATTCCAAATGTAAATTAAAAGGTTTGTTTCCCATTTCAAGACCACATAGTTTATATTATTTCATTTAGTTTCCAAGTTATTTCTATTTTCATGCTTCTATTTTTGTGATAAATGTGGCATTTCAAACACTTTATGCTCTCAATAAGGTGTTCACTAGTATCTGAATATTACTGAATGTTTACAAAATCTTTTTATTTCAAATCTTTTTCATAAATCTCATTATGGATTCTTGATATTTATAGCTTGTTTAGTTTTTATTTTAAAAAGAAGAAATGTCTAAAGTGTATGTTTTAGAGAAGTAATGGTTTCATGACTACCAATAGCTTTTCAGTCATATAACTAAAACTCAAAGGTCTACTATGATAAATTAGTGAGCTATGGATCATTAGCAAAATGTGAACTCACATAAAAAGCACAATAGCCTGCACATTTTATTCTTCTTCAGATGCCTAATTAAATGCTGGAAAATAAAATATGACAGTAATATGACAATATTATGTACTTAATGATATTGAATATGGAAGGGTTTTATTGTTCTAGTTCTCTTTCATCATCGTTTCAAATGATTTATTTCAATAACATTCAGTCAGCACTTCAGTATTTGTTCTTAGTTGATAATTAAGTCATTGTGCATGAAAGTTACAGAAAATTATAATTTGTTGAACAAATTGGAAAATTACATTAAAAATACAGCTTCAGAATATGTTATTTATTTAAGGTTAAAATGCCACACCATATTTGTTTATGCAATAGACTTCTGAAATCAGCTGTTCTAAAAATCCCCACTGCAGATTCTGTGATGTTTTTTGATCAAAATCTTGGCAAGGAACAGTATTGGTTTTGCAAAGTTTTCAAGAAAACTTCATAAGATTTTGAAGTCATAGCTGAGATATGTTCATTGTTTGTGTTGTATAAAGAAAGAACTGCTATTTTTACAATTCATTAAGCCACCACAAGTCTGGAGTAGTTACTAATATTTCAATTACAAAAAAAAAAAAAAACTTAACTAAAAATATTCAATATAAACATAAATAATAATAAATAATGTGGTTTGTTCTATTAAAAAAAAAAAAAAACAGAATCCGAGATAAGGATAGTCTCTGGGCCATAGTACTGTCCAAGTACAGAATATCTTGCAAGCCTATATTTTTAAGAATGTAACAATACCTTATAATCTGAGTTAAACTGTTAGTTTACAAAATTATTGCAGAAAGACTCCTGATTGTAAGACATACAAATGAAGATACTAGTGGCCACAGTAACGATAATGAAGCATCTGTTTGTTACAGTACGTATTCTATGATATAAATACAAAGATTCAGTGATAGTTTAGCTCTATTTATACATGATTCAGGTAGCCTGTTCAAGGCAGGCAAGGCATTTCCTGCCCTCTAAGAACTGTGAGTCTCTAGAATATCTCCCTGGAGAGCAAGATCTCAATGTTCATCCAGGTCCTAGACAGGAAAAGCTAAGAAATCCAGACACCAGTTTGTGCATCAGAAATTCAGGGCTCTCTATTGGGAAATGATTACCTGTCCTTCTGTTTCCTCACAAAAAATCATCTTCAGAAAACCTCTCTTCCTTGCTGGTGGGTCTTGAATCACTTCCAGAGTATAGGCAGCTTGGAAATCAATACCAGATTTCATTAAAAATACCTAACGTGTAACACTTAAGGAAGCTTCCAGGATTCAGGATAAAATCCTCAGCAGAGAAAAACACATGTCCAGATGTGCTCTGCTGTTCTAGCAGCATGATCTACCTATGGTTCATTTTGGAATTTAATTTCAATACTGAAATGAGCATGACTATTGAAAGGAGCAGTACTGCAACTTAGCAAGAATCCTGGAAGAGTATAATCCGGTAGTTTAAAAGGATATTGTGAAACTGTGCTAAATTTTATTCTATTCTTTATTTTCTTCTTAGTCTTGTAGATCACTTATATGCACAATGGCTGAACAAAGAAAAAAGATGATAAAATGTATCCAGGTGCTTTTCCCTTATTTTCTTATTCTATTTAAACATTTTTTAAATAGAAATTAATGTTAAATACTTCAGTTTAATCCACTGAAGGGATGGACTGTTCAGTTTTCATGGTTAAATCACAGGTATTCATAGAAATCTTCTTCATAGCTGGAAATTATAGAAATGTACACATTTACACAAACATCTTTTTCTAAAGATAAGTTCTTCTTAGTAACGGAGTAGCTTTTAGAATTTTATTGCAACAGAGAGTCACAGAATAGCTGAGGATGGACCTCTGGAGAACACCAGTCCAACTCTTCTATTCAAAGCAGGTTGCTCAGGACATCATTTTGAATATCTCCCAGACATTTTTTCCTTTAAGTATATTTGAGAATCTAAAGCACCGTACCTTCAGAGATCGGTATGGCAGGTCTGAGATAAGGTTTACCTACTCACTCCATTGTCAAAAGGAATTCAGAGAAACCTATACATACTATGCATGAAGAGTATTATAAAGACTCAATATTATCTTAATGTAGTATAGTTGTAAATTGTTTGCGTTAAAGTTTAATTTGTATTTAACTAATTTGATTAAAGAATGCTATTCTCGTATTGAAATAAGCAGAAGGATATTTCTTATTTTCCAGCATAGATTTAGAAGGAACTTAGCTCTTGAATGACTTGACAGAGATCCAAGAACTTGCAGAGATACTACTACCTGGGATACTACTACATTTGAAAGGAGAAAAGTATTGTAATTAGAGCATAGCTTCAAGTAAGTAGAGCATATGAAACAAAAGGTTAAACTGAGCTTTCTCTCATTGAAGGAATTCTCGAGAATACAAGAGAAAAAGTCACTTTCAGTGAATCTACCTGAATACTGGTGATAAAAGCTATAGCCAGACAGAGACAAATTGGTCCACTTCAAAAGAAAATATGCAGTGAGGCAAATTTAGTTATTTCTTACAACTATTTTCTTCTCTCATTTCCCCTCTCATACTTCCTCAACACCAACAAAATACTAGCAGAGGCTGAAGAAGGGAAAATACCTAGTGATGATGGGCTAAAAAATGATTGCCTCTCTGGGAGAATTAAAGTCTATATGGTATTACTTTCTGTGCCAGCAACAATGAGCTATGTAAAAACTTCAGTCCTTATGTTCCCATGTCTTCATGTAGTACTGCTCAGCAGTGTAGAGGATACTCCTTACAGCCTAAAGCTGTATTTAAAGTACTGTGGCCTGTCTTTCATATATCCTAAGCAAAACCCAAAGCATTTTGATAAGAATATACTGTGCCATGGGAAGACCAAAAATGAATTAGTCCAGAAATCAATTTTAAGCGAGTGTGAGTACTATAGTAAAGAGTTCTCATAGTCATAAAGGATTCCTTATATAACTTGAAGTATTTCTTAACAAACATAACTGGTTTTTTTTTGATTGGCCTCATCATCTGAACAAGAGGAATCTAGATAAAGAAACCACAGTTGATGGAACAACAGTTACATTTGAGCTATGCTTCAGAATATACCAAAGCATATCTTATTTCAAGTTGAAATTTTGAATCAGAAAGGATATACCAGGAGACTTTCATATTGGTGGTACTGAAGACTAAAGTAGTTCTAATAACATTTCAAAGTAGATACTCGATCATTTTAATACTACAGCAATATGCTATTGTAGAATGATGAAAAGCCTGAGCTAAGGGTATGATTTCTCATACACTGTGTTCCTGGGGACGGTATTTTCCATTGTTCATAACTGGAAACAAGAATAGTTAATTTTCAGCTTAGAATACATTCACAAGTTTCTCCATCAGGCTATCATTACACTTTTCAGAGGCACTAAACCTACCCAGAAGGCATGTGATTCCTTGCTAGTATCATAATATATCTTCTGTAAGGGGTAAGAACTAAACATGTTCCACATTAAAATATGCAAAAATATATTAATGTGCAATAAAACTACATGAATAACAATAATTCAAAAGTCCACATCTAGTAAAGCTAAAAACTCCATGTTTAAAACAAAAGAAGATGGTGGTGTGACAGACTGAATGGGTTTTGCTTGCTTGTTCATTTTATCCTGATACTTTTTGAAGAGTAGTGAATTATTCTAATAACACTTAATCAATAAACTCACTAAAAATTATTAATCTTTAGTACCTTCAGATTGTATATAAATAATCATCTTTTAAACAGTGGAATTAGGTAAGTATTTGGTGAGAGTTATATACTAAAATCGAATAATAATGTATAACCACTCAATGCTGGTAAATTTGAGAGAACTGAGTTGTGAGTTCCATTAATTTTGTGAGTTTTTGTGAGTACCATTAATTAAATCATCTGTTTAGGACACTTCCAAAATAAATTAGATTCTTTATCCTTGTTTCATTTCAAATCTATGATATTACTGACATGTAATGACACTGTTTGAGTATGAACCCCAGAATGTATACTCTTAGCCAAAGCTACTTAGGTTGAAATAGAAGCCAGTTTGGTTCTAATGGGAACAGCTGGATACTAATGATAAACATGGCCTTCCTAACATGGCCTTCCTATCATAGTTTTTGTTCTCTGTTTGTGTCTGTAATAACAACATTGAAAAAAAGAAATGATATGTGTCCTGTTTCTCTCTTCCTACAGTTCAGATTTTATAGCTTTCCCTTTACCCAGAGTGTTCAAGTCAGCCACTTTACTATACAGAAGAGACAAATGATATGTTAACAAAAATAGTCCTGTTCACAAGAAAGTATAATCTAAGAAATAAATCTATTAAGGACATGAAATGAATTCTTGATTCTTATGTTTGTATGTCTATAGATATACACATCCATATTCACATGCAAACAAACTCACACACAAAAATGGAAATAACTAAACTCTATTAATCTGTCAACTGACCTCTCCTTTTAAAAGAATGTTTCATAACCTTAAGAACAAATAGCTTGCAGTAATTTGATGTATATGCAAATTAC
>JAUBNY010000972.1:0-32111 GCA_032275445.1 Crypturellus soui | reverse complement strand
TTCCATGTTGCAACCCTGCATTCTCTGACACTATTCTTCCCGTATGGCCTGGCCCTTATTCCACATTATGTACGTGCTCTTTTTCTCGTTAAGGTTACCCAACAGCTCCTTGTCCATCCACACAGGTCTCCTGCCCTCTATGCTCGGCTCTTTTCTTATAGGAAAAATGAATGGAATGATAGATGAATACAGAGATGTATATACACTGTAGTCACTCTGCAAAATTTTGCTTTTATTTCCTCTCTGAAGATTCCTTAAATGATCAAATATATTAACTAAATGACAGCTGTGACTGATTAAATCCAAGCAGACAATATAAAGATTATGTTTTGGCCTTTAGTCTTAACAGGTTCTCTAAAGTTTAGATACAAGAAATCTTCATTTAATCTTTGCATTCCCTATGATTGATTTCCAAGCTTTGCCATTTTGACTAATTCTTCTTTTACTTTTTAAGTCACAGCATTTAAAAAATAATAATATAGAGGAATGCAATTTCCTTGCACTTGAAAAACTCCAGAGTCACTAAAGGAATTTAAATTAAACTTCTTTGAAAAAATCATTTTTGACCAAGATGCAACATGGAAATTCTCAGTCCAGAAGGAAAGATATCAGTAAATTGTCAGTATTAAAAAACAGAATGTTATTATTTTTCCAAGCTAACAATCACATTTCCTCATAAGTGACAGCTGCAGTAATGATTTGCTGAAAATAACATGACTATTTTCAATAAACTTTCCATCTTCTGTATTTAGACAGTGGCAGGAAAGATAGTGTAATTAAGGGGAAGAGAAAGAAGGTGTGCCATCAATTTATGACTTCACCTTTTACAACCCAGTTTATCCAACAGATTTTGAAACCAATAGTTAGATGAAACATCTTTTACGTCTCATAGAGTGAACAGATGGCACAGCAGTATTAAAAATTATGGTATATATACACCAAAAGAACTGGTGTTCTTCTCTAGTTAAGAAGCTGTCAACATTTGCATTACAACCTCAATTTTCAAGGTTTGTAAGTTGGATATGTTAGATAACAGCTGGTAAAACTTGGCATACAAGTTGCATGTCAAGGTACAATATGTGTGTTTATTACTTAATCCATTTTATCCCCTTTGCACATACCTAATCACTTACTGTAAACACTTTCTATCATCCAAAATACTTTGTCAGTGGGATTTAATTCAGTTGGTTAGTCAATGAGTGGCTGCATGAGCTTTACCTCCTCTGCCTTAGCTGCCCTTGTATCCAAGCTTTGCTAATCTCTTCCTCTTCAGGTTTTGAGTTTTGTGCATGATTGGTGGGACCTTTCTAAGCACCAAATGCTTGATGCCTGGGATGTTATTTTGCTGTGACAAGTTTCCAGGCCCCCTGTGAAGGAGCTGCATGGTAAGAAAGCACTGCTCCAAAATAATGTGATACTTATGTTAAATATCACATTTTAGGATTGCAAACTGTGTTGAAGCATCTAGTTTCTTACACTGGGAGACAAGAGTGGTTTACACCAGTGTACACACCTGCAGCCAGACTTTCATATCTGTACCTTGCATAAAACTCTTGTTTATGCAAGGTCTTAATTTTGGTCATAAAGAAAAAAATAATAGTACTGTTTTTCTGAGAAAAGACTAAAAGGAATCCAAGAAGGATTTCAGAGCTTTGCTTATCAATTGAACAATTTTAACTTATATGTTTCTGAACACTAAACTGCTTATGGGATTAATACCAACATATTGTGACAGCTGTAGGGTCCAACCTATACCGTCATCACTGTAGCTGTTAAAGACCTTGGATTGAACATGAAGATAAGTCTAGATTTTACTTAATACAATGGTCTGTGGTGTTTGATTTATGATGTAAAAGTGATATAACAGTTGACATCATAGTGGCAGATTCATATATAAATGGGTAATAAATAATAATAAATAAACGGGTATTTTGAATTGTGAAGGAATATTGGGGAAAAAAAGAATGAAAATGTGTAGCAGAAGTAATAACATGATTTTCAACTTGGATAACTGTAACCTAGTTCTTTCAGGGGAAAATATCAGCAAATATACAAACTAGCCAACCAGTCAAATTGGAAATTAGTTTTTTATTGACATTTAAAGGAAAAGAAATACAGTGAAATCAATCGGAGTTGAGCCTGTTGAGACTTCCATATTACAAACAGATTCTATCAAGGGAAGGATTAAGTCAGATATATTTTTTGGTGTATCTAATTATGTTCCACCAATGCTACTGGCATCTAAGTGAGAAGATGATGATCCCACATCATCACACATCTCGCAAATAACTGAATGGTATAAAATTACTTTAAGTAAAAAAATGGTCAATGGGAATGAGAGAAGCTATATTAATCTTAATATGGAAAGATGATGAATACTGAGGAAGTAGGAAATCCAGCCACTAGGATTTTAAATGAAGATCTCATCCTCTTCGATAGGTTTTCAGCTGCTGCTCATGAAAGAATTAGACAGGAGCTGCATTCCTGCACTGGATTTTAAGCTGACAATGGATTTGCTGCTCCTGATTCTCATTTATCCCTGACTTCTTGAAACAGCCAGATTTGCCAGTCTCTGCCTCAGATGTCACACATATTTGGTTCCAGTAGTCAGCTCCTGACAAGCTGGATCATACACTCTATTTCTAACACATGTTTTCTTCTGTTTCACCATATCATACTGTACTGGCTGTGCCAGTAGTAGATGGTCAAGGGCACACAACACCTCTAGCTCTAGTACAGAGCCTCCAGCACCCCTTTGGCTGCATGTCTACCAACTGCACCATTTTCTCCTTAAGTTTGTGGAATCCATGATGTTCACAGTCTTTACTGGATCAATGAACAAGCCCTTGAACTTTTGGGGAACTTTTTTGAGAAATCCAATTTCTAACTAAGTGACTAATTAAAACACTTTGAATTGATAGAAATACCTCAGTAAAATTTTAAGATAAATTTCAGGCTTCCAAAGTTGTGTTTAGAGATTTTAGGAACTAAATTAAATGTCTTCCATATATTAGGAAACAAATTTTAAAATATAATTTGGAACTAATATTTCGTGTATTTTTCTCTTTCTGTGCAGTAGGATTTTCAGCAAAAAATGAACTTTGCATTCTACAGTTAAAAAAAAAAGAATATCCACCCATGCTATAGCAATAGTCAGAAGTGAAGATCTGTGACTATGTTTGTGACATAGACAGGAACTTTCTCAAAGGGCAAAGTTTTTAAAATTTTAACATTCAAAAGAGGAAAAAAAAAAGGAATACTGTTTGTTGTTGTTAAAAATATTTTCAAATACGTGAAATATTGTGTTTCAAAGATTTCTTTTTTTTTAAATTCTATCCTTCTTCAGACATTGACTCCAGTTGATAAACTCCAGGAAACTGATTTCTCCTCACATCACTGTTTAAAACAACAGAAACCACCACAGCATACCCAGTAAAAGTTTCAGGTCCTGCCAGATTTAACAGTCACCAGACGCAAAAGAGATCTGTGTTTTGAAACACTGCAGAGTAACAGTGCAGTGAGTCAATGAGGAGTTAATGTGTGAAAACATGACCTGATTTCTAAAAACTTCTTCACATAAACTCTGCCCTGTTCTTTTCCACTGCTTTCTGATACATATGTATGTCCACAAATCAAACAAATTTTTGGAGCAGTTTTCTCTAATTTCTCTACTTTCTCTAATTATGTGGGGCAGGATCAGTTACCAATATATCTTCTGGCCACCTGAAAGCTTGGGCATCAGTCAAGGAGGCTAAGTGTGTCTGAACTGTACCAAAAAGTGTCATCAGATTTCTCCAGCACTTCTATGATTTGTTTGCCAAGATCATTAATAATAATGACTATTCAGCCAGCTTTGCTGAATCGAAGAACAGCTCTTGAGAAACATCACTAATAACCACTTCTCTTCAGCCTTCTTACTTTTTCAGTATTCCTAAGTGTTGACCATTTAGTCAGGCTCTTTTCCATTCATAATTCTTTTACTGGTTCCCATTTTTTTCCATCTTAATTAACATGTTTCCTAATGCGAGCTTATCTAAAGTTTTACTGTTGTCCAAATGATGAGACTCAGTACATTTCCTTTGAATAAAAGTACAGATATCCAAACAAAAATATTAAATTTAAGCTACTAAAATGTCTTTTTATTTCCGTCTGTTTCTTTCTTTTCCTCACCCCATTAGCACTAAGTGGTATGGAGGTGCTCCTGGATGTTGCATGTGATGTACTTGCATAGATGCTCAGCTCTTTATTCAGGTCAGGGTTGCATTTGCCCCTGTAGAGAACCATATTTTACAGAGGTCAGAATAATGAGCTGGAAAAAGCCAAGATTACTTCACTAAAGTCTAAAGTACAGATGTTTCTGAGTCTGCAATTTCATGCACCAGTTGTTTCAGAATTCTGAAATGGAGATTACCTGGGCCCTTCCCTGACTTGGGAGCTTGAGGGGATCATAGTCTGAGCTTCTTTCTACCTCTTTTGTGACAATTTCTATTTCCATACTCCCATTCTTCCTTTTTTGCCTTCTCCTATGTACAATAATCATTTTTCTATCCTATGATTTTCTTCAGGAATAATGGAGAAGCTCTTGAATCTAAGGTATGTCTTCATTTCATTTTCAGTCATCCTCTAGCTCTGCTTTAAAGTTTATCCTACATTTTCTGTTGATAGCCTTCTTCTCGTGTCTCCTGTTAGGGATGCCTTTGATATTTTTGATTTTCTGTCCTTATCAAGTTCTGACTCAAGATGATTTTTCTTCCTGAAAAAAAAGAAAATTACTAAATTACAGAAAAAAAATACCAAAAGTTCCCCCCCACCTTTTTTCTAGGTTCTGAGTTAAATAATTCCCAGTGGATACTTGTATCTCTCTCTCTCTCAATTTCTTCTTTGAACTACCATCATACTCTCATCATATTCTCACTAAGGAAAAAAAAGAGGTATTATAATGTCCCATAGAGCTACTTCAGTACATTTTCCATTATAATGCTTTCTCAAAATGACTTTGGGTCTATTTTTTTCCACTATTTTTTGTGTTTCGCTTTCTCTCTGAGAATCACAGATCCTTAATTATCCATATACTGCCTTTGTCTACTACGCCCATCTTTCCATTATATTTAAAGTCCTGTCTTGCAGGTCATTCATTCTCTTGGCCAATGTTAACTTTTGTTTCCTGACTTCTTGAAACAATTTTCCGTAATTGTGACATCAAACCATACTCCATTCACTGGTTGGAACATGCTGAGTGGTTTCAGTTTTTAAAAATATACAGCTATGTTGTCAGCTTAATGACTATACTCACCAATTCACTTTCCAAACTACTGGTGTTCATCTTTTGCACTCATTGTTTTACCCACTGTCTGCTTTTTATTTACCTGATTGTTCTTTTCCAAATTTAGAGTGGAAACTGATTTTCTAGTAACGTTCATGTTTAATTTCCTAGTTTTAATAATAAAATCTGTCATAGCCTGTTTAATTTTTAGGTCTTGGATTGTGGAGCCACATGAGAATGTTTTATCCATCTAGAGGCTAAGCCTCTATAATCACAGTTTATTGGTAACACAGTATCTTTAGCTTTAACCTAGGAAAGTATACATATTACAAAGAACAACAGTCTGGGGGTGGAACTTTGTAAAAAATAAATAATTTGGCCATCCCAGATAAGATCTCTGACAATTGCATAGAAATATGTATACCCAACTCAGTTTCACTTCTTCACTTTCAATATGCTTCAGAGGTGGAAAAAAAGAGTTCTAGTCCTTTCTTTATATATAAAAAAGGAGAAATCTGTGCTGAGGACTGCACAGAACAGGTATTCAGAAGAATATAGTTGGTCTTCCAACCCCACCTTTTTATTTGTTTCTAACTACCTGTTTCATGAAGCATAAGCCTCATCTTGTATCTCATTACAATGCACGGTGTTCAATGTTTTATGAACCAGTTTGCCATTCAGTTGCCCTGTAATCATCACTGCAATGTATGTTTCCCCAGACAAATGAGGCATTTTACAGGAATACCATGTTGCATCAGCTGTCATTTTTACAGCAGCAGATATTCAAGGAAAATTGTCAGAGAATTTATTTCTAGAATGAGCATACCTCTTTTTGCTTGCTGTTATCATTAGAATTGGGAGGCAGGCAAAGACAAAATACAATCCTAGTATATTTTGTTGTTGAACCTAACCAGCTAAGTTAACCAAATACACATCATAACAGAATAACAAGGAAAAAAACACTTACTGCCTCCAAGACAAATTGCATAGCCATGGTAAATGTTTTTGTCTTTAGCAACACTGCATAAACATACATGCATTCTCTGAAGAGGATACAAGATAAACAGGTCTTAAAGATGCCTGATAATAAAAGGCAAATAATGCATTTTTATGCTCAATTTTATAAGGCAATTGGAATGTGATCATGGAAATGTGCTCACCGTTATTTAAAAGAATGCAACTCATTAATAGTTCTGGTCCAGATCTCTACATTTATTTCTATTAAAAGTAAGAAACCAGTTTATAATTAGATCCATTATGAATGTTAGCAACTAGGGCATATTCTAAAATATTCTTTCTAGTTGTTCTGGAACTATTTGCAAATTCCAGTCGAATTTGCTGCAGAACTTCCAACAGACTTAAGAATGCTGTATGTGACATAGCAGCCATTTTCTTCTTTGTCATCAAACCCATGCTATTTTCATCTTAGTTCTGCTTCTTTGCTTGCAGAGAATGGGATATCTTCCATTTCTCATGAAAGTAAACTTTCTTCCATAAAAGAGGCAAAATGTCTTAGTATCTACAACCATCCAAAATAGTGTTAGATTAAGGTAGCAATGGAGTCATAACTGTGTATACTGAGGAGCAGGATGCTTCCACATTGACTGTGTAACATTAGTATGGCTGAGGCAAAGTCAATAAAACTGACTCTTTCAGAGTGATATTGATGTCTGTTCATCATGATCTCAACCCTATGGTTCTGTTAGAAGATTGAACTCTGCATTTTCACTACCCTGAGTCACGCTCTGGATCTTTGGATCACTTGGAGATATCACTCAAGCACTCAGTCTGCTCAGAAGTGTACAGAATCAGAAATAACAAGCTCCCATCCTGCTTGTTGACTCTGTACAAACGAAACTCTGCAGTTTTACGAGCAGAGATGACTTCAGTCTCCTAAGCTTGGTATGTGAAATGCTGCTGTAGTTCTAAAGCAGTGCAGCTGCTTTGCATGGTGGAAAAAGTACAGCACTGGTTGAATTTTATCTGGCATTAGATGATTGATAGTAACTGAACAAATATTTTAACCTTAGTGAAACAGCCCTAACAGGAGGATCTAAGGTGGAACCGCTTCTGATTATCCCATCACCCATTCATAGGCAGGCTCTCCTTAGAGAAGAGAACCAACAGTTCAAATTCTAATCACAAGAGGAGAGAATAGAGCCCAGGTTTCCCCACCACGTATTAGCATTTGCCTTTGGAGCTAGTGGATAACAAAAGCACACACTGACTTCATTTTAAAGGCTTCAATTTACTTTTTTTTTTTTTACTCCCTTTGCAGTCCCTTTAGCAAATTCTGTGCCTTAAACAGAAATGGCAGAAATTACATTTGGAATTAGGTGATTGCTTGCTTTTGTCATTAAATACAGCCCCCTCCCAAAACCACGTAATTTCTAGACTATTTTCCTGGCCATACATTTTACTACACTTAAAAGATTAAGGCTTTGATTCCAAATGTAACATAATAAAAACTAAAGAATCTATTTTATATCTGTTAGTTAATGTATTTTCATACTGATTTTGAAGTTTTTTTAATGTAGTTTGCTATAAATACATTTTATGGTGTATAGTAGGATAGATAGCATACCTAAGACTATATTGTTAGTTACCAAGCACTGATCACATCAAACATCTAATCATATTTCTCAAATCAAAATAATAGAAAAATGACATTTTGAGCACCTCTTGTTGCTCATATCAAGAGAATCATAGAAACATGAGATAATTCAGAAGGGCCTTCAGGATGTTATCTAGAAAGCAGGATAACTTTAGTATCAAATTTTGTTTTGAGATGTATGAAAATGAGGAAAATCTTATTCACAAGTCCTGTTAAAAATGTGAAATAACTATCTTTTCCCCTTTATTCTCAGTTTATTCCTCTTGTAATGCTGCATGCAATTACTGTCAACTTCCAATGTTTCCTAAAAGAAGGCTAGAATATCCTTCATTAATATAAACTCGCATTATCTTCCCCAAGATACTCCCAATATATAATACCAATAATAATACAGGAGCACCAGTGTGTTTTATGTGAAATAAATGAGAGATTTCTGTATAACATGAACTAGTAAATCACATTTGGCTTCCTAGGCTGTTTTTTTCTTAATATTGATAGACTTTTATACAACATTATCATATTTTCCACTGGTTTGGATTAGAGTCTCCTCCTCCTGTTAACCTGTTCTTTTTGTGCCCAGCAAACCACAAGGGTCATCTGGCAGCTTTTCTTTCAGTGAAGGCATTAGTAAGAACCATCTTTTATCCATAAGATTGCTGTTTTGAGATAACTGTTCTACAAACTTAAACATCTGTATTTTTGTCCAAGGCGATTGATATCAACTTTGGAACTTACAGGAGTGGTCATACGGCAACAGAAATAGAAAATATAAATGTATGTGTTCTGATAATGCTAGTTATTTAACTCTAACTATCAGAAAACTAAAAGATTCAGGCTACTACATATTTTCATGATACCATTAGAGTTTGGTCCTGAGGCTTTCACATTCTCCTAAATGTGAGTGAGAATCTCAGTGAAATACCTGAGAAAAATGACCTGCAAGCTAGTTAAGAAAGAAAGATCTACAAGCTATACAGAAGAGCTATCTCTGTTACACAGTGAAATAAGAGCTGTTATTCTTGGAAGCTACCATAAACATAAATAGCCTAGTCTACGAGGCAAGACACATTTCTTTACAATAAAACAGTAACTATGACCAGTTAATCTAGTTTGGAACCCAATTTAATTTCTCCACTGGATGTATAGTCACATTCAGTGTCAGGAAACTGCACCATATTCTGCTTCATGCTCCACGCTGTTTTGCCAGCTAGCCCATAGTATTTTGCTACTAATGAGAAAGAATTCATGATATAGCCTGCAGGCAAGGAAAAAATGTTGAATAACAAGATCTATTTTAACCTTGAGAGTTACTTAAAACCACTGAACTAAAATGACTTTAAATGTCTGTTAAGAACTATCGTTATAGAGTTGTAACTTGAAGATGTTTTTTCCTAAAGTAATTCCATGCTTATTTCTGTCATCTTTCCTAAATCTACTTTTATTTACTTCTTAAGACTCTACAATGTTTTCAGCAATTGAGAAAATGATACATCTTCTAATATGTAAAGCCTGGAGTCCTTTTGCCCTCAATCAACATTACTATTGTATTAATAAAACAGTTTTATGTTAAAAACATCAAACTAACTGTGAATGCACATGTAAATAAAAGAACAAACAAACCTCAAACCCAGGCATAACCAGATTCCAAGTCTGAAAAATTTCTCTTCTTACGGCTCACTCCTGCAGACCTGCCTTCTGTATGACACTGCATTTAAATATAGAGAATGGGAAGAATTTTCTAAGGAACAGTAACATCTGTAACAAGCTTTGCTTCTGTCAGAAGTCAAAGTGCAAAAAAACCCAAAATTCTTCTAATACAGAGCTACCTGAGTCTCACCATCTAGCAAATCAGTCTGCAGGTTCTAGGATTATCCTTACGGGTATTCTCCAGAACTGCAATGTCAAAAAAGCAGGAAGCAACCAGTGCAATTATTATTTTACAGTGTTAAGGCATCATGAATTTTACTATCTATCTTTTGTAGAAAAAAATAAAAAGATTTAGAGCATTCAGGAATAAGAATTAAATGCTCAAATGTCTCTCCTCTTTGTTCGCTTTTGATTTGATTTATATATTAACACTTTCCCAAACCAGTCTTGTTTCTGCTTGCTTGTGCTTCCTGCTGCTTACTTGTCCTCTGAAATCTGCCCTGTAGACCAAACTACAAGGAAGCGCTTTTCCACTTTCAATGGATACTGCAAGCATAGAAGACTCATTTCTACATTTTTATGCTCATACAGTTGGTCCTCTTGGAAGATTTCTGACTTTCCCATTGCTTAGGAAAGCCAGCATCAACAGCAGTTGCCATTTCAGTAGCTAGAGAGACATGTGGTTCCCAAAATGGGGATCTATTGCACTGGTTGTCATTGTAGTAGAGCGCTTTGCATACTTTCCTGCTTTGCTGAGAAGTTTAGTGGATTAAGGAGATGAAGAAACAAATTATCCTTATTTTTCTTATTAACTTGTGGCAAAAATGGTCCCCATGTCTCCCCGTCTTCTTGCAGGGCATTTGAGAAATGTGGTAAAAGAACTGGTGGCTCTTTGAGGCTCTCCAAACTAAAGAAGCAGTAAGATGTGGGGGTGTCATTTTCTATTTAAGCCGCAGCGTGGTGTACATTCCCTTTAGCAGCCAAAATCTACAAGGAGGTAATTTAGGTTTTCTGATGTGTTTTGGGTACCCTGCTCAAGTGAAAGCATTATGGGAGAAATAGAGCAGATCTTTAGAAAAATAGCGTGGTTGGAGTTTCAGGTGATACCTGAAACACATTTGCTAATACTCTTTGGTGTTGGGCCTGTCAGTGAATCATCAGAGGCTTCGAGTTACAAACGTTTCCCAAATTTTCTGTGTGAGTGGACAGTGAATGCATGTCTCCATCAGATATCCTGCAAAGAGGTCATAAAAGTATGTTAATCATAAAGATTATTATTGTTTGACTGTTTGGCAGGCTTTGGTAGAATTCAGGAGAAGATTCACATGTGCTTGCAGGGCTCTCTGGATGAAATTATGATGTCCACGTTTTCCCAAAAGTTAATCCTGAGATTGAAAGGTAATGGTGGAACTCTGTTCACAAATAAGGACATTGATTAATGGTATGGGCATGGCTGTCTGCATTTTGTCATATAGTGAACATATTTTCTGCTTTGTGATGAGAAGTCAGATTGACAGTGACAGACCATGTGAAGTGCTTAATTATGTGCTTTCCTCTTGTCACTGTTACCTGCCCGCCAGGCTGGGAGGACGAGGTGCCAGCAGGGTGCTTCAGATGCTACTGCAGAAAATGCCCTCCATATACTATGAGCCTGCCTTGCACTACATAATATGTGTAAGGATGATAATGAAAAGTTTTATGGAAACTGGGCAACTGTATTTGCAGCTAACTGCAACTTCTCAGTGAAGTGGAAGGATACTTGCATGAAATACAGTAATAGTGTTTATTATTGTTAGAGAATAGCTAGTTGTGAACAAAGATTTCATTGTGTATTTGAACTCATTAATACATGCTTAATACAATGTTCATAATTTTTATTTCACCATAATTCCAAATCACTGTTACAATGTCAATGTATGAAAATTTTATTATACTTTATTATACTGACAGTGAGACAGAAATATTGTGTCAACAATAAAAAAAAAAAGACCCAACAAACATACAGATTCAAATCTGAAACAAACAAACAAACAAACAAACCCCTCAACATTATTTTTGGTATTCTGATTTCCCCATAAAACTTTTATGCTACATGGCCACTTTGCCATGAATACATTTCTTGTAGTTCCAAACTGCCTGATGTGTCAAGGACAGCAACATCTCCCCTCACCACAAAGAAGAATCAGTTCCTATGTCTGATCTGTTTTGTGTTAGACGATAATTGAAAAAGCACAACTGTTTGTTTTATAAAGTTCCAGTCCTTATTTGTGTTTGTTACACAATTCCATAAGAAAGAAGTCTGTCCTGCACATGTTTTGATTAGGAAAACCCTATTTCTTTCCAGGATTTCAAGAAGACTTAAGAGTGGTTGCTACAGTTCAATACAACTGATTCTCACACAGAGAATCACACAAGGTGCAGAGCATCTTGAAAGAACAAATGCTTGTTCTTAATCCCTGGAAACTGGTGTTAGGCAAAACTTGTAAGGGATATTTTGACTATTGTAGATGATCTTTGGTCTCCAGCCAGAATCATATAATTAATTGAGCTGGACAATAATATAAGAGCACTGCCATGCAAGCTGTACAGTGCTAAGTGTACCTGTCCCTTTACATACTCTTAAAACAAAATAAAATGTTCAGCAACCAGATTTTAGCATTTTGTTGCAAAGAGAAATATATGGATCAAGAAGAGAAGTGTCTGAGGAGGCGAGGTCTCCAAATTTGCAATTATCCATCTTTGCACACGTTACTATGCAAAATCCTTTGTAGTTTAAGTCTGCTAAATTGTATTTGTGAAGGGGTATTAGATATTATATTGAGTGCATTTAGCAGCAGTGGGGACCTTAAAATCCATTTTTGGAAGAAATGTAGCTCTTACTGTAGACCACAACTGTGCTGGTGAAAGGTGGAGCCATCACTATGGGTCAGGAGTGGCACACAGAGGTTCGCAGATGTGCATTATCATCAGCCATACTCATCATGCGGTAAGAGTCTTGACTTGCACAAGCAGAAACTGTTAACAAAACAGCAGCAAGAGACCGGCAGGAGCATTGAGCCTGAGCTGGATGAGAACTGCTCACCCAGGCAGACCTGAAGTCTGGTTCTGCAGAGTGGCCAAGGAAGTGATTTAGGGCTCCCTTCAGAAACTGTACTGCCATCCTACCGTAAATACAATTTATGCTGATGCAAGCAAAATAGAGTCTGGAAAGAAAAGAAAATACATTTCATGGGTCAAATCAGTGAAAAATTAGCATTCTTTTAATGAGAGAGGTTAAAGAAAATGAGCAATTTCAAAGCACTGCTTCAAAGAGAAAGCATCCTGACTGGAGCGTGTTGGCACTCAGGCTTCAAAAAAGCTGTGGAACTAAGCAGGTGGGGACAAGTAAACAGGGCACTACTTGAAAAGTGCCCTGCCATTACACTGAGCTGTTTACAAAATAACAATTGGAAGGTAATCATTTTGGCAGTGGGGCTATGAAATTTCTCCTTGACAATATTTAAAGCATAAAGGACTATCTGTTTATATAATTCTTTCTGGCTTGGAGTGTCTTTCGACTTCAACTAGAAAGCATGAGGTGACCTAGAATAAAATTCACATGCTTATGGCACTGTCGTCCAGCCACTTCCAGAAAGATATTTATGACACTGGTTTAAGGATAAAACATAATTGTCACAAATCCTGTCTTAAAGCTGTTGCTGCTCAGAATGATGTCAGAGAACTGTGTCCATTGCTTCCCCACTATTTCTACAACCTCCCTTTCTGTACCCTGACCTTGTTAACCACGTTTTCTGTGGAAGAGAGCAGACTGCCCTTAACTGACAATGCAGTCTGTCTCCTAAAGGAACAGAGAAGACCTAACATGCACAAATTACACACCTGTCTAATATATACCAAACACATTGGTGCATTGATACATACATACACACACATATAATAATATATGTTTTGCAGGAAAAGCATATGTGATGCTTTTTGGGGAGAGAAAGTGATGGAGAGAAGCTGCTTCATGGGATGCCTTTTTTCCCCTTCAGCTAAAGAAGATTATGTATAGGTTTGAATCAGATATTTTCTCCCTGTAGTTTTGTCTATTTCTGCACAACACTTTCATCTAGTAAAAGCAGGAGTCCAGAGTTCTTTTCTAGCTGCAAGGAGGAAAACTGAGTATAGTACTCTGTGCTCACTAAAAGTATTCCTATAACAGCACTACATCACCAGATTCAGATGAAAAAGGAAAAAGCTTCCCTAGAAGTACACACACATGTACTGAGAAATTTTTATGTAGGAAAGAAAAGTTTTCTCTCAGTATTTTTATATTGTAATTCTAATAATAATGCCCAATGATTAAAGTAGTTTATTGTCTATATTGATGAACAGAATTTTCATTAGCCTGTATTTCTGACATTCTCCAAAATGTGATAGCAGTTGTGAAATTAGATGAAGTTATGTTAAGTCATGCCCAGGTTCACATTATTATTTACAAGCTAGCATGGGAAAGAAAACTAGAAATATTTGTTGCTAAGTAAGTAGAATTCTTTGGATTAAATCCAGTTCACCATCAATGTATAGGACTACAGTGTTCAGTACTATTTATTTCAAAATTTAAATAACCAACTTATAGAAGTAGATATATTTAAATATTATTAGGTCTACAGCGCCCCATCAACTGTACCTAATTTATTTTTAGATGACAGTTATACAGGAAAAAATGCCAAGCGATAGTTTATCTATATACTTTAGTACACTTTATAATAGATTAATCTTTTAAAGAAGATGAAATTGTCACCTGTAGGTCTTGAAGTAGGAATGTGTCATTACTTCTTCTTCCATCCTACCCAAGTAATTATTTTCAAGTGAAGAATTGAGATATAATGGCGTCAAATAATTTCCTGTGCTATTTACTTAATGTGAATGAGGCAAAATATTCCAATTAGTGTTCAGAATACTAGATATTTTCCCTTTGTAACAAGTTTCTGCACAACAGCCAGTGCCAGGGGACCCAAGTCAATATATTCCCAAGTAAATCTTTGCCAAGACCTAAAGTAAACTTTCTTTCAGTAGCCTTGCTTATGTCTAACTTGTTTCCCCTTAATATCTCTTAACCCATGTAATCTTATCTAAGTAACAATTTTGATTTTCTATGAATTCTGCAAAGAAGGGATAAACTATATATTAGAAGAAGTTACATGTCTGGGAACAGGCCATTTGAAGTCTCATCGGTGTGGGATAATCACATTCTAGCCAATGGAGCTCTTCAGCAAAGTTTGTTTTTTTAAGCAGGTTATCATTTATTAGAGGCCTTCCAGTGGCCTGCAGTGACTTTACTTACTCCAGTGACTTTACTTGCTGTCCATTTCAGGATAATTTTGCACTTTTCTTCTGTAAAGCTGTCTTGTCTTCTCAAGAGAGTTGTGTGTTAGAATTTTTCTTCTAAGAAGTGTTGAAACCATGACTTTTAACCATGTCTCAAACTTCTGCAGTAAGTTCAAATACTACTCTGTTTTAAAATCATTTTCACTTCAGTAAACTGTCATTTATTTTTCCTTTAGCAATTTGCTGTGAAAATGCTGGCAAACTTCAAATGAGTGAACTCAGACCTTTCTAACATCAAGTGCTTTGCAACCCCGAAAGCGGGCAGAATGATCAGCCACACTTGCAGCCACCGAATAAAGGCCTATTGATCCTGTGGTGCTGCCTGCAGCATAGTGTGCATAAATGCACTCACGCTAACTGACAGCTTGATAGCTTGCATGCAGGTAGCAGCCCAGAGACCTCAAGGCAGGGTCACTACACCAGCACAATCACCTCAGCTGGCTGACTGCTGGCAAGCTGAGCAGGATCCGAGAAGGATCCTTAACTATACTCCTAACTACTTTCCAACCCTGTTTAGTGACATGCTACACAATTTATCGGAAGTACTTACTGCAGATATACCTAGACAACCTGGCAGACAGGTGTCTGTTTTTTTGCTTAAAGAAAATAATTTAGCATTTGTTTTTTTAATCAAAATTTTTCTTCTCGAGTGTATAGGAATAGAAGGAAAAGATGAGCACAGAAACAAAGGAAACTTTAAAAATACAACCAAACTAATCTGGCTCTACTTCAGCTTATAAAATGTTTTAAGTTCTTTTAAATGTAGGAGTTATTAATCTTATTATAACTTCATAAGACATCTCCTATTCATTTGTGCAAGTGAGTTTTGAAAAACTAAATTGATATGTATTTTACAATGACCAAGTGCAGAACTAAGCTTTGAAGCTGGGAAAAATAAAGCTGTGGAAATAAAAAAGCTGTTTAAAATATTTCTGCTTTTCTTTTTTAATATGAGAAATATTTTTTAAAAGAGGAAGGAATACTTTGAGCTTTGCTCACCACAAGTTGAAGGTCTGAACTCTCAAATATTTTCAGGTTTTAGTCTTTGAAAATGAGAAATGTTTTTTAGATTTAGTGGAGTTTATCTATCATATAGAGGTAGAAGAGTTTTTCCTCTCTCTTCCAGTCCTCTTTTCTACTTTCTTTTCCCTCTCCTTTCAGTTTTTCCAGACAGCTGTAGATGAGCATAATCTTTGGGGGGAGATATATGTCAGATGTAGGAAGTATATATGGCTGCAGTATACTGTACTTCAGCTATTCTCAAGTAATATCTGACTTCCTTTGTTAATATTTGTGGCAGAAGTGGGGTGCGTCTAGTACAAGCACCCCTCAATCTAAAGAGGAAACAGAAAATTTTAACTATTCCTGTGTCCAACAGAGAATCTCATTCAGTCAATGAGATACGCTGGACAGACAAGCTGAAATGCTCTGTGCATTGATAACTAAGATCTGTCGTCTGTAAGTCTGTTATATATTCACACACCAGAAACATTTCCTCGATTAACTAAATTTCCCTGTTTCCTCAGGGAACAGATCCATATTCTGCTCAATAGGATTTTAACTTCATTCTTTTGTCTCTAACACAAGGAAATAGTTTTGGTAAAATGTTTTAATGTCTCCTTTCCCATATTGGCTTCCTATTATATTGCTAGAATATCAGAACATTTGTTGATTTTTTCTCCAGAGGTAAGGATATCTATTTGTGTAGCACATGTAGTCTTTTGATTTTACAAATATATATAGAAATATAGACTTAAAGATAACTGCACTAAATAAACCAAAGTGTCTGATTTTATGTGATAATTTATGATGGGATCTTATACTGGACCATAAGAAAGCTCATTCATTTTCTTGCAGAAATTTAAACTTTTTTTTTCTCTTTTGTAGAGGGAATCATTGTGTGTATAGATTTATTCCTCAAGTTGCAGTCTTCAATGTCTAATTTTAGGCAGGTTTTCATGTATTACAGAACACTGCAAAGGTAAGAACCTTGGACCAGAATCTCTCTATATTATTTAAGTAGTGAGATCTGTGAATAAGTGTTTTTGAAATTTTGGGGAGTCATTGAGCAGACTATCCTGAAACTCATTGAAATTGGTGTGAAATATACATGGAATCACCTCTGGTAGCTCTGAGAGAAGTCCCTCTGTATCAGTGCTTGCCTTAACTCTCTAAAATTGGCCTCTGGATCTTGAAGTCAGCTTAGATATCTGTGTAAGAAAAAGAACTGCATATTGAAGGCAGATCTGGCACCTTGTAATAAAATATATTACTAAAGAATTAGATTCTGATAAGATATGTTTGTTTAAGTGATATATACCTGAGCACATTTCTATGTTACTTGTGTTTTTAATACTGGATAATCATTACAGCCAGATTCACTGGTTATTTGATGTTACAATGATAGAAAAGCTAGCCAGATTCAGCATCATGTTATTTATCTTCATATAAGTTTGCCTTGTTTTTACTAGCAACTTCATAATGTTTAACTGAAATTTTATATAGTCATCTAAAAGCCCAAAGATTTTATTTATGAATTTCACAAATCATTGAGAGAATAGAATAAAAAAGACGAGGTTATAACAAAAGTTCAGAAAAATTTTATGGCATGAAAAGAAAGATGGAACATTGGCAGAGTCTATTGGTATAAAAAATGAACAGAGTACTATGCTGGAGTTATTTGAGAGGTCATACTACTTCCAGGATACTGAGTCCACCATTACTCATCATAATTTTCAGTGCTATACAGAGATTTTAACTAGCAGCATAAGAGTGGGACTCGGAGGTACAGGTCATTAAGACTAGTGCAAGTGCAACAGTAGGTACCCACATATTCAAAGCTGCACATTTTCTCAGCTTTTAGAGATGCTTCCAAGCCCACTCAACAAACTCAGGATCTGTGGTGAAATGATGCTCTAATAATTCAGGAAATTAAACCACATTAGCTACATGCAGTATTCTCTGTATTAAGTAGCAAAAGGATTCTTTCATTTTTTTAGTGCTCCATTCACCTGGCATGTTTTAAAACTCCACTCACTGGACTGAACTAGTAATAGTATCAATTCATAATATCAGCACTATCAACTAAAAATCCCTTTTAGGTGACAATGACAGATTTATATTTTAAACAATATTTACTTCACTTTGCCACAATCTTGGTCTTTATTGCAAATGCCACATGTACAAAATTAAGTATGTGCACACAGTATATGAAACTGACAGGCAGTGTACGAGAGAATGAAATATTTATACCAGAATGTCTGCAGTGTGTCCACAGATCCAAGGGTCTGCTTCCAGTACCTCTCCTGGAAATCTGGACAAACATAATTAAATCAATGGAGTTACTCTGGATTTCCTCCAACACAGACACACTCAGCTTTTGGCAGTGGGTACTCAGCAGCTCATAGGATAAAGCTTTAAAGGGAGAAAAATTTGACCCAGACTCTATGCATTGGCACAAATCTCTTAGTTTATTTCAGACAGATTTAGTGAGCAAAACCAGTTTAAATAAATTGATGCAGAGCCTTTCTTCAGTAACTCAGAAAAACTCCTTTGATGGCAAGACGGTTTTTGAGATCCACAAGAACAGAAGAATTTAAAGGTATATGCAACACTCTAATATATAACTTGGACCTATGTGTCTAATTCTTTGTTTTCAGAATGCTGACATTCTTTTTCCACCTCTCTACTCCTGCACACTGTTTGAGTACTTTCAAAGTACACATCAAATTATTAGCTGCAAATAGATTTCAACACTGTAATTTGTTACATATGCATTAGTTGTTGGAGAGATGACAATGATTGATTTGCTTAATGACAACAATTTGTCTATGAATTTTTTCTCAATTGTTTCTTCTACCTAATTTCCTTTAATCGTTTTTTTTGAAGAATCTTAGTAGTTAAAAGAAGAGTTCCACTTCCTGGTAAGTTAGTCTAAAATTTGTTTTCAGTGTACAGAAACAAGAAATAAGAACTTAGGGCTGCCTGAGGTCCTCTGCTTTACCCACCATGAAACAGACGAAAATAAAGTACATATCTATTTCTTCAGAAAGCAATGAAAGTCATACTGATGACTAAATCTGCCTGATCCATGCCAAAGAGCAGACCATATGCTCACCTGTACATGTCTAGGGGATTCCCTCAGACATCTGGCATTTGATAGACAGAGCGGTCCCCTGCTCTCTGTGTGGAGAAACCTGTACATTCTCTTCAACGAGTGAAAGGGACATGTTGAGATTAGCTGGTCAGATACTGCTTTTCTACCAAAGGCCACCACCCTGTGCAGGTAGGGACATACACATGACTGACTGTGCACTGAATGAGGGTAGGATGACATAGTTGCAAAGGAATCAGATTGTGGCAAAGAGGAAACAAGATATAGGAGCAACCCAAGCCCATATTCTTCAGATATTCACCAAGAGTCAGTGTAATGTATGAATCTCAGTTGGATACCTAGCACAGCAGAAGTCACACTGGATACTTACGCTGACACAGAAATTAATCAAATTTTGCTTAAAAATCAGTCTGAACCTTGTTTACCTGATCAGTCTGAACATATTACAATAGCAACTATTACTGTGGGCAGCTAAGCAAGCTGTGATACTAGCGCAGAGATTAGCTGCTGTGAGACTACCTCTCGCAGGTGCATGTCAGATCCCATTATCTTCAACATGGAAGTTGAAAGTAACTAAAAGCAGAAATGAATAGGAATCTCTGATGGTTAGTGGGTAGTCTGCGATTTACTGAAGCCTCTCAGTGCAGACAATTTATAGGAAGATAAGTCGGATTGACTCTGATTTTATGTCTTTGCCTTACTATGATCTGAGTGGAGGAAATTAATTGAGGAATATATGTTGACAATCTAAAGCTTACTTGCAATCGTGTGGAATTATTATCCGTGGCTCAGCACTATTTAGTCATGTTTACCTTCAAAAAAGATTGGATATAAGTCTTCATTTACAGGATAAGTCTCAAATAACTATCCAAATAGGCAGTGGTAGCTAGCAAGTACTCAGGTGGTTTAAAGGACATATAAGGCGAAAACACTTTTCACTCAGATTTTCCCAAGATATAGTTTGGCTTCTGAAATCAGCTATAAAACTCCCACCAGCTACAGAGGAACTGGAATGTCAGCCTTATTGCTAGTTTCAGTGAGGACCAGTAATGAAAAATAAGAAGTCTTAGATCTTTGTTCATGCAAAAATCTTTCAAAAATGGTAAAAGCACCCTCATGTGGAAATCTCATTGTCAATCTTGTGTAGATTTCACTTGGTCAAATTTTGCAGCAAGGACTTGTGCGTTGAGGATGGGGTACAAGGCCTGACCCATAAAATCGTTAGCTCTACCACAGTTCTTCTGGTTGGCTTCTTATGCATCATATCTCTGGCAGTACTTTTTGTTCATCTACTCTTTCACACCTTACATTACTTCATACTTTATGTACTGAAAGCAACTTTATGTTACCCATAATTTTGCTCTACCAGATTAGCTTTAATTTTAACTTCTAATTATTCATTTTACATTCTTATGAATTTTAGTTTCCTCTATAGTGTTAGTTACACTAATAACCTATGGGGTGCAACTAGAATCATAAGATTGTTTTGCAGTCTAGAATCCATAATATTCTTCTTCGACTGAGAGATTATCTTATTGATTCATACCCTTCCTGCAAACACTAGGTCTCTCTCTCTTTTTCCTTCCCATGTGTCCCTCCCTTTTTGCAAACCCAGTTTTTGTACACCACATTAACTTCCCAGAGGCTGCAAGCTCAGTCTCATTCATTCTTTTATAGATTGCAACTAAACACTGGAAATAGAAAAGGTTTCCTAATTGTTACATGCATCTCAAGAAGTGTATCCACTATTTTGTCTGTTTATATACACACAAGGAGCAAATCCTATGATATCCCTCAGGTTCCTGTTGGTTCCCACTGCAAAAGCAGTTCCTCACAGATGTCTAGATGGAGTTTTCCTTTGTGACTAAAAATATTAGGCTGGCTATACTGATGCCTCACTTTAACCTCTATACATATTCTCATTTTCCAACCCAGTTGCATTTCCTAAGTGACTGGGGCCACAGTAACATCAGTTCTACCAAGATGCAATCAGGATACAAAGCATGGAAAGAAAAACAAACAAACAAAAAACTATTCTCAGAATCCCAGATGACTAAGCAAAGAGGTGTCATGAAAATATTATGAGGCCATGTAATTTATTTGTATTTACAGCATAAATTTGGCACCCTAATTGATCCAAATAAACACTTGTACATTATAGCTAATTAAACAGTCTAAGAGAAATTAAATCTCCAAAAATCCTCAACCCTTAATTAATGATTCTTATGAATGACCTCGCAAAAAAGATTTTGGTATTTTGATTCATTTTCTGGTAAAATGTTTTTTCAGCAGTAAGTTCCTCTGAAATCACGACAATCATTACTTTCTATTTTAACATCATTTTAACAGAAAAAAAATCTTTCTAAAACCTTTCTAAGGTTTCTACTCAGAATATCATATAAGGGCATTTAAAACATTGTTTGGTACAGCTATTGCTTAGCAGTGGGGTTGCTGTTATTTTTCAAGATAGCAGTCAATAGCAGTCTCTGTTGCATGATTTAAAATGACACTTAAAATCACTTCTCTAACCTCTGTTTTCTTTATGCCATTTCAACAATGTCTTGAAGGCAGAAATAGCTCTTTTATACTTATATTCTTAAAGAATAGAAGCTAAATTCATAAACGTGTGTGCTCCTCCACTTAAAATTTATCAAAGCTGATGTGTATAGTTATTTGATTCAATGCCTTCCTGCTCTTCAGTTTAGTTCATCTGTCTTACAAAGTTTATTATGAGACATATGAACTTCCAGTGATCTGTGTTTACAGATCTGTGTTTCCATATTGTCTGTGAGAATCATCTTCTATTCTCTGATACTTGTATGTATATGTGTGAGCTTTCTGTTTCAAGTGAGGGAACCATTTCTTTCTTATGCTTGCCATCTGGCTGGTATGTGAATGTATGTATCTTCAATAATCTCCTGTCGGTTTCAGGAAAAAAAAGTCTCCCAGTGAAGCCAGTTTCTGTGATATTTCTGTTTCTCTATTCACACGTCAGTCTGATATCTGTTTTGAATATTTCACAAGACTTCTTCAAGGGATCATTTTTCCAACTCTGTACTTTCAACTTTGGATATGCTTCACATTGAACAAAAAAAAAAAAAAGAAAAAAGAGAGAGAAAGACAAATAACAATACCGTTTCATGCTCAAAATTAATGACCTTCTTCCATAACAGTGTGATTTCACAAGTTCACATGAGCTGTTTTTTCTCTGTTTCCTCCTGACTTGTCTTTCAACTTTCTCTTCAGCTGGCCTTGAGGAAGAAGAAACAATATGAACAAATAGCCTCTGACTTGCTAAATAAAATGTCAGTGGAATCCAGCTGGCCTCTCTCCCACTCACAAAAAAAAAAAAAAAAAAAAAAAGGAAACAGAATGAGCTTGAACACAGAAAAGGCTATGGTCGTAAGCAGGCAAAAGCAAAACCGGTGTTCCCCAGCTCTCTCATGTGACATGAATTCATTTATCCTCTCACATGTGCTACTTTACTTTCTGGAGGCAATGGGCCTCTCTTTAAGTTGTGTTTTCAGTTTAGGTTTGATGCAGCCATCACCATTATCACAGGGTATTTTTCAGCATCATTTTAACAGTCTTCATGCCTTCCCTGCTGTGTTTTCTGATCTGCCTGTATTTTTCAGTCAACTGGTCTTTCTGCTACTAGTCTCTATTTTTCTTCCTTCATTCCCAAAGGCTCTGTGTGCTTGCAAATCTGGGACAACTCTGCAAGTCAAGTAAACTGAATTTGATTAATTAAGCACAATCTGTATACACAAAACTCTATCCCCAGAAGATATATCTTTCCATTTGAATCAGATGAGCCTACTCAGTGTGGAGACCACCTCTTGTTTGTTTTATAACAAAGGAATAAATCATCTGTTGCCAGAAACTCGGTGCTTTGGGTACTGTCTGCTACTAATAATTCTTTCTTTATGGGAGTAATAATTGAAAACCACTTTCTATACAGAAGATTGTAATTAAATTCTAATTATTGCACTAGTACCACTTTCTTGGACAGCAGGCTTCCTGAAAGTGTAATTTTAACCTCTAATTTTAATTTTAATGGAACAATTGATACATTGAGACTCACTGTCTTCTGAGGAAGAAAATAGCTAGAACTTAAAGAACTTATATTTTATTACATTGAACTGTGCTGTGGAATTGCAAGACTGTGTAGAAAAGTATCCAGCAAACCCAGCTTCTACACACAACAAGTTTGACCAGAACCCCTCATAAAGCCTCTTGCAATATTTGGAGGTTTCGAGCCTGAGACTTTTGCAGATCTTAAAGCATTTTTGTGAGAGAAAGGCTCTTCATGGCAGCTTTAAGCATCTGAAAGATAAGAGGGATCAAAGGAGTAGTGGTGATGCAGAAAAAAAAAAAAAGGATGTCATCCAAAAGTCAGCTAGTAATTTCTACTGCAGAGATCAGCTTTTCTTTTGTCATTTTACAACTTTCTGATAGTCATGTGGATGGAAAAATGTTATGTCCTTGTGTGGCTAGAGAGTCCCATCTTCTTTCATGTCAACTTAGTGAGAGGTTTTCTCAAGTTTACATTACAGCAAGACCATGTTAATTTCTGAGGACAAAAATGCCCTTTTGGAGCTAGGTTTTGCTGTTGATGATGATAGTATTTCTTAGACTTGGATTTGATAAATTCAGAATTGTTACAGCACACTTCAAAGCAAGCTTTGATCATTGCAGACCATGTAGGAAGATCATAGTGTCATTGTTCAGTTTTTCTTTTGAACTCTTTGGTGCAAGCATCAGCACTTGAAATTACTGTATCCGGAAAAAGGCGGGGGGGTCAACAACTGTCAGAAATGAAAGAACTCTTACCTCTTCATTCCCAAGAGAAAAAAGCACCTCTAAGCACACAAAATATCAACCAATGTAATAATTGCTTTATTATAATTGAATTATTATATTTATTATAATTGCATTACAATATCTGTTATAATTGCATTAGTTATTATGAATGCATTATTATTATAAATCCCTCCCTAAAGAGAATTTTATTGTCATGAAGGAAATATATGCAAAGGTGGACTTAAAAGCTTAGAGATCTCAAACATCCACATATGGAACTACAGTCATAGGCCATCCAGCATCTATAGCAGACATGCACATAGTTTGCCAATACATGTCTGCATACCAGCAAACATCTCACAGAAATCTTCATATTGGAGAGATATGAGATATGCTCTGTCATGCACCGGAGATGTTTTTTCTGGCTGCTGTAAGTGAGCTGTAAGTTGGCTCCTGTCAGCCAGTTTCTCCCATAGGTACGATTCCTTTTCCTCTCTTCACCAGCCATGTTCAGGCTGGCAGTTTGTTGCTCAGTTTACCTATCAGTTTCCTGATACTGTCCCTAAGAGGGGATGATTGTTTTTTTCAAGTGGAGATGAAGGAAAGGCTCTTTCATTTCCACAGCCATCATCTTTGCCACTACTCCATGAAAGCTACACTTGATGAATTCACATGTCTCTGAGAGGGAACGAAGCATTCAACCCAGGTGGAGAAATTCTGTAGCACAAAATACATTTTACACTCCAAAATAAAAATTGGAATGAGTACTTGAAGGAAATGCTTTCTTCAGCTGTTTTAATGCAACACTTACTTTTATGCATAAAAATGTTGGGGGGGAGAAAAATAATATTACAAAAATCAGCATTCCCAGATTGTTCTTTTGCAATGGTCAAATCCTTAGTGTATATTATTTTTGTAGACATCTTTAGGATTCTTTCTGAAGTCATACAGAGAGAAAAATATCTGTCTCAGTATGCTGAAAAAAAAAAAGAAAAGAAAAAATAAATCAGTCCTCAGCTTCACATTTGCCAATGTTTAAATGTTTACCTGGACTCTCATATTAAACTAGTTTTCATTCAGAAAGCGTAGCCAGAAATAGATTATAAGATTTGCCATGACGTATCAGGCTGATTGTCAACTGAAAGGACAATTGTCAAGGAAAAGGCATGGTTCCTTTAAGGACTTGTAAAACCCTTTGCCTGCAATTTGAATTATGAACAAATCAAACAAGGAATCTGTAAATCTATCTGATGGTCTTTCCACATCCAGCTTTTCTCATTTTCTTCATATTACCCATCCACTTTTTTATAGGAATAATAACTCTTAACTTTGCTTATGTTGCTCAGAATTCTTGTGTCTCACTCAGAGAATGCAATTTTCTCTAAACTCATTCAAGTATAACAATGATTTAGAAATACGCGTTTCATAAATGTAATTGCATATCCTATAATTGCGTTTTAACCAAAAGTGTTCTAAATACTTTTAATTCTAAGAAAGAAGACAAGCTAATATTAGAACACATTGACCATTGCAAAAGAACAATTTTTGTCATTGCATAGGTAAGGAAACAAACAAGCAAATAGTCCAGAAGCTTGCCCATTGTTGTCTAGGACTCTTGTATCAGAAATAGTTTCAACTTGCATCTGTCGTCATCTCAGTTCTTCAACCACGCCTCAAACTCCCTGTTTCTTCTACAGTTTTATTAAATGAATGTCAGAAATCAAATATGATTAGGAAAGGAAATGTAGAGGCAAAACCCCAGACCAATGCATTTCACAAAATACCAATTTGATCCTCTAAGAAAGACGACTTTAAGAAAAATTATGAATTGTACTTATAGATATGGAATAGGAAGCTGTGAAATAACTAAGTGATTTTTAACATGTAATTTCATTTGCATGATGTTGCTTTATGCTTTAAGAAACAAGAACCTTATGTTGAATTTTACTGAAATACTATTAGGTTTATGACCTGCAGACATTTGCCCATCTGTTGGGTAGAACAGCTTTTAGTGAATGAAACAAAGACAATGCAGATATAAATGACTACATTTTAATTAACCTACTTTTTGTACCCTGAAATCATCTTGCTTTTATAGCTGCTATATAAGTTTATGGAAGAATACAAGTGAAAAACAAGTAATCCCTTTCAAAATCCAGAAAGACACTTGAGAAAATAAGTGTCATTTTTTTTTTTTTATTTTACCATTTGAAGATTTAATGAGACTCAGAGTATGTGAATTTCAGTACAAACTTAACTACAGAGTATTGGAAGTAAATCATGGAAGTAAAAAGTACCATAATACATACTGGAAAGATAATAATTCCCCATCTTTGGCATCAGGTAGGTGATCCTGAGCAAGAACTAAAGCCAAAGACTGACCCACTGTTCACAGAGAAGTAATTCACTTGTATGGGTATGACACCTCGTAGCAGCTGGGTCACAGCTATTTGAGATTCCTAGTTCTTCTTACAGTTGCAGAACACCGCCTCTGAGTGCAATAATTCTAATTTTCCATTCTGTTTCCAGAGATTTTAGATTGTTTTGTTTTTAAGACGGGTTATGAGCTGAATGTTAGTTCCACTGAAGTCCATCAGTCAAATGCCATTCCTCTATTCACTGTGAGCACTGTCAGATTCAAGGTGATCTGGCTTTCTCCTTTTCACTGTGATTTAAAATAAGTTTTCTCATTTTCCTGTTTCATATTTAAGGTTGTTCATAATTACAGTTTGATCCCAGAGTGGTACTTCAGTAATCACACATAAGATCGGGAAATTAATTTCAAATAACCAGATGTTACAGTTACTGACCAACTTAAAAATACAATTAGAAATAAATAATTTCATAAAATAATGACATCAATCCAGTAATTTCTGTCTTATCTTTCAAGCATCTCACATGGATTCTAACTTGGGAGATAAATTTTGTGATGGGGCAAAAAAGGCTATAACTCCTTTGCTTCTGTTGCAAACAGAATTTGCCTTGAACTTAAAAGTGATTTAAAGGAATTTAGCTTTTGCCAAAAAGAGATGTCACAGATGACTCACTCTAGATGGGGTTGTTTTTAGGAACTGAATCTTTATGCACTAAAATAAAGCAATTAGGTGCATAAGGTGTATTATACTAAGCATCCAAAAAAAAAAAAAAATCCCAAACACTTAGTGAAATGCTTAGCTTGAAATGTCCAGAAAATATCAAACTTATGTCTTCCTTGAAGGACTGGATACCCACCATCCTAGCAGGTCCTTATTTTGTTGCATAGGGCAACTCTGAGTTGCCCTGGAAATCAACCATAGTTAATTTCTATGTGATCTGATTTGGCAGGTTGATGGAACTGGAAAGTGACACTTTTAATTTTATTTTCAAAAAATGACTGTTTTGATAATGTTCATTTATGCCAATATTTGGTGTATATCTGACTCCAAATTTCACCTTTGAAAAAATAAAGAAAAAAATCATTTTAAAAGAGTTTTTTCATGCTCATGTTTCTGGTTGCAAATTACAATATCACCAATAAAGTCTTGGTTTTTTTTGGTTTTTTTTTTGCATAATTTTGTGTTCATAATTAAGGAAACTTAATTATGAGTGGAAATATCCAGAGCAAAATCAATTCTGTGAGCAATTCCATTTGTTATTGGTCACTCCTCTAAAACATTTCCTAGAAAAGTTAATGGTCTTTCTCAGGGCCTTAAAGGAATGTTCTCCATTCAATACAATATACTGTAACTTTTCCTCCTAGTATATAAATACAGGAAGGTGCTTCCTACTATAAAAACTACCACATCTATAGTAAAATGATTATTCACTTGCCATTGTAGAGTAACTCTTGTAGATTTTTTTATTTCACTTACATGTGTCTTTCACTGGACCATTGATAATACACAATTACAACTATAATCAATTCTTAGAAACTGAAAACACAGTCAGCCATTTGGAATGACCTTTATTTGCTTTAGTTCAAGGTGGTTTGGCTGTCACTCAGGTTTTAGAAATATTTTTCACTTTCTCTCTTCAAAGATATTCATTAATGCTCCAATTTTACTCCTTTCTGCAACTCCTCTCTCTCCCCCCCTGAAATATGTCCTTTTCTCCTCTCTGTGTATTTTAGCCTTATAGCTAGTTGCTTTTGCAATTAGGATTAATGATCAAATTAAAAGGTATCCCAGTGGGTGACTTAAGTAAAATATTCATTCTATACCAGTGATGTGTTGTTATATCTAATAGATCTGGAAAGCTCAATTAAATCTTTACTTGAAGTAGGCTGCTGAAGTTTTCCCTAGTTCCTATATGAAACTGACTTAAATCACAGAAATTCTACCTTAAGTGACCTCGCTCTCACCAATCCCACTTGTGCATCTGAAACTTTCAAAGTGCTTGGCCATTATTCTTAAAACAATATGCCACTGAACATAGTTAAAAATTTACTACCAAAAATATAGAAGCAGAAGAAAGTATTGCATTTGTTAAATACTGATGGAAAGTTACCTGTCTTTTATTCAGGGATCCTCAAAAGAAGGTGGGGAAAATTAGGTCAATAGTTAGATGTATTAGCAGCAGCTGGCTTTTTTTTTTTCTTTTTTTTTTTTTTAAGACAGAGAATGCAATTCTATTTGTGTCATATTATTATTCATATCATATGATGCTGATGGTGATGATGATGATGAAGAAGGCTCCTGGCAATATCTATAGCATAAAGCATCACAAAGATGGCCTCAGAAAGGCCAAACTGATTGGAAACTTTGTTGGCCTAAAGGAAATTAGATAGGAGTTTTGCCTTTGACAGAAAAGGAAAATGTTTTTTTCTTAAACTGTAATCTGGCAGAAAAGATTTTGATATGTTAATTTCATGCATTAAGATGTGTGTGAGAGTAATGAAGATAACACTAAAAATAGTTAATACTGAACATGCTGATGTGGTATTTTATTCTCTTTTTTTACCAATGAAAAGAAGAAAAATGACTGGAAGTATTACAATTCATGCATACACAAATACGTACATAGCTACAGGAAGAATTATAAAGAGTCCTGAAAGATTCTTCATTGTGTTCCTCAATGCAATACCTTTAAGATACAGTCTTTAAGATTGGCTACAGTTAATCTTACAAAAGCAACAAGTGTTAATTAGACATTGTACACTGTCATTTTAATACCATGGACAGCAAAATCTATTTGGCCTAACAACAGCCGTGTTAGATTAAGTCCTAGGTGTTTGTTTTGGAACAAATGGCATTGCAAGGTTGAAAGGTGAAAAAATAAATAGATTATTTCCCTTTCCCCATCCTTTTTTAATAAGTTTTTCAAATGGCTCCAAGTGTCACTGTGTTATGGGTTCTTTGGGAGTCATTTCAAAGCTAGAGCCAAATTTGGGTGTGAAATAACATATATTTCAAGTAAAGAAAATCTTCCTGTTTTCAAAAAGATAAGCATTTTAAAACAAAGGGCGTAATAAGTCACGGCTTCTTATAAGAAACCTGGGGTTGGGGAGAGCTGGTGAGTTTAAGAGTATGAAGAAATAGTAATGTCAGAGCAAACTGAGGTCAAGGAAAACATTCTGAAAATCTTACTGAATAGATCAATAATTCTTTCCTTAAAAGGGGTATTTTATCTTGCATACAATATGTGTGACTGATCCCAAGACCTTTGAAGCCAATGTAACATTCTTCTGCTGGACTGTGTGTAATTTCTCCTACAACTGTGCTCAGGTCTGTCTGTGGCAACCTGTCTGTCTGCAGTGTCTATCTGCACAGGGCAAACATGCAGAACAGCCAGGCATGCAGAACCAAACCCAAGAGGCATCCATTTTAAGATATAGCAAAAAATGTGAGAATAAATGACTATCAAACATTCATGCTACTGACTAATGTACAATTAAAGTAACAATGGATATTGGTTATTTATGTTGGATATTGCATAATCTGCATAATTGCATAGTTGCATAATCTGTTCCTTCTTTGATATTAAATTCTTTTGCAGGCCTCAGCCAGGTATATTTTAGGAGATGACAGGAAAAATACAAGAGAAACAGAAGAAGATACTGTAATTAAGTAGTTAGCAAATTTCAGGGGACACATAGAAATGAAAGTTATATCACTCCTGTGTGTTTTGAAATATATGAAGAAGCTCTTGATCATGTAGTAGTCTTACATATTATTCTCTTTCCAACAAAATTCAGATGACTTACTATGTCCTTGTTCCTACAGGGACTAGATACTGAACAAGGAACCAGCAAGAGTTTCCAGCTTTGTCTGAAGGGGAAAGAGAAAATTTACTTTGGAAGTTCCAGTAGGCAGGAAGTAAACTAACAGCACAGTCACTTCTGTTCAATGTATGTAATCACAGAGAGCTTCCATTCAAAATTTTCATATTAAAAATTGGAGAAGGGGACACTGATCACCCCCCTCCTCCAGACAAACCCCACCAGAAGATATTAATATGCTCAGAAGTAACCATAATTTCAAAACTTTTTTTTCTACATTTCTTATAAACTACCATAAATTCCTCAACATATATATAGACAGATAAAATAAAAAACAGAATAGAACAAAATCAGTCTAGAGTCTCTGTGAAATCCTCAGGCAGACTGTCACAGTCTTACTGTGAGTTTGCATCCTCTTCAGCAGTTGAAAGCTCATGCCACCGAAGATCAGGAAATCAATGTAAACTCAACTCTGACTAATGATTAGATAACTGTTAAGCCTCTTTCAAATCTCTGCAGCCTGAGACATCCTTTTAACTATGAAGGTATGACATTCATTATACAATAGTTAATATTCAAGAATCAACTGTGACCTTTTAGTCCTTTCTTCATTTACATTACCATGGGGTAACTTTGACAGCATATTGATAAGTAATTGATTTCTTCTGTACAGCTAGTTCATTAAAATGAATTCCAACAGCTCTGAAGACTTCTGTGTTAAGACAGAACCCTCTTCAATCTACAGATGCTGCATATTAATAATCTTCATTTTGATGTAAGTGTTTCAATATGTTCCATAAATTATCATCATCCATATTGCTTGGATAATTGACATATCAAAAGATGGTGAAAAGCATTTAATCGTAGCTTAGTTCTAAGTTCACTTGCAAAAATCCAAGAGTCCCTATAGTTCCATCATAAATATTCAGCCACAGATTTTTTCACTGTTTTGCTACGTTTGTGAGCATTGAAAGATGTACAATTAAAATCTCTACCATAGATTGATTGTTTACATCAGATGTGATCTGAACAAAAAGTGTATTTGATGTGGATTACACTACTATATTGGTAATGCATCAGCTGTACTATAACTAGAAAGTATGTTTTATTTAGGCAAATGCTAATCAAAGCTTGTGGAAATCTGTTCTCTCAAAATTGCTATACAAAGCAGAAATAGAAAGGGGTGAGTATGATATGACCATCACAAAAAAAGGGGTGGAGATATTCTCCAACTACATACTTAAAAGGAACTGGTAATGAAATTCTTTAAAAATGCATTTTGCATTTTTCTTATAGTATGTCATTTGAATTCCAGGATATTGTCATTTTTGTCTTTACAAAGAAATTACTCCATTAAATCCACTGAGCCACAAAATTTCTGCCAAGAGCCATAGCAGTCCGTTTTTGATCTCTACTTCATAGAGATTTCACCCAGAATCCAGTATTCTCTGTTCAAGGCACTGTAGTCATCACTTAAAATGACAAGAAAGAGTCAAATCTCTAGAATCACGCTGGGACCACCACAGTTTAAGGAAATAACAGTTCCCTATGGCTAGGTTATAAACTAATCCATTTTTTTCCTAAATATTAAAAAAATGTACATTTTAGTAGCTAGCAGAGAAAGAAAAGAGCAGATTAGTCTGATTGTGAGTGGGAATTGGTATAGTATCTCATATGAACAAAAAAAAAAACTATTTCCAGTGTTCTCTATTTGTTTTCTTTGCCAAGCTAAAATAATTAAGATAGAAAGGATTTTGCACTTCATTAATTCCTAATCATTCCCTAGAGTTTTGTTTTAACAAATCTTCATTTTATTAAACTGAAAGTCATCTTTTGACAGTAACTAGATCAAACTTAAGGACAATCATCTAATCATCTTTTTTTTTTCCTTATTGCTTCTTTCAAAATATTTACATAGACAGCAAAAAATCCTCTTAAATATTTGTGGCCATATATTCTGGCAACTGTATGTATACCTTCAATTGTTCATCAAGGAGAATGTTGAATCTGTACCTATTTCCAGAAAATAAAACTAATAGACTAAATCTGTGAATTTTGTAATAGATTACTTATGCTACATCTTGAAGTAACTTCCAAATGT